>NQII01005430.1:15786-98636 GCA_002778355.1 Clitarchus hookeri | reverse complement strand
AATTTATTATTAACGAAATTAAGATAATACACTTCATGTCATGAACAGTGCTACATATCTATATTTCCGAATAGAAGCGATATTTCGAGGTGAAAAAAACCCTAGTATTTAAAGTTGTATTAAATTTGAACCTTCAGAGGAAACGTCAATGTTCACACACCAAAAACCTGACAATTGAAAAAAAAAAAAAAAAAACTTTTAGTTTTCTAATATATATATATATATATATACACACACACTGAAGATCCAAAAAACTGGTAAAGGCGTGCGTATGCAAATAACAGAGGTATGGAAGCAATCGGAGTAACGCGATGCGGTTGGCAGCTAGATCGGTTACTGCTGCTACAATGGCAGGTTATCAAGATTTTAGTGAGTTTGACCGTGTAGTTATAGTCGCCGCACGAGAGATGGGACATAGCATCTCCGAGGTAGCGATAACATTTGGATGTTCGCGTACGACCATTTCACGAGTGTACCGTGAATATCGGGAATCCGGTAAAACATCACATCTTCGACATCGCTGCGGCCGGAAAAAGATCGTGAAAGAACGGGACAAACGACGACTGACGAGAATCATTAAACGTGACGGACGTGCAACCCTTTCTCAAATTAGCGCAGATTGGATTTGTGGTTTACCCTGCAGGATTCATGGTGTGAATTGCCTCCTGCATACCTTCAGACATTAGTCGAGTCCTTGCCACATCGTCTTGCGGCACTTCTGCGTGCTCGGGGGGCCCTACACGATATTAGGTAAGTGTACCAGTTTTTTTGGTTCTTCGGTGTGTATATATATATATATATATATATTAAATTTCAGAGTATGCGTCATAATATCACTGCTAAATACCGATTCTAAAATAGTTCCCCGTTCTTTATGTACCTGCTGAGATACATACGCATGTTGGCAATGTTTCAGCCCAGGCATGCCAGTGTATCACATAGACATACGACCGATAAAATTTTCGAAAGGTCAGAAGCGAGAACTAAGTTACCCATTATCGGTGTTCATTTTTGCGACCAACTTTATGCACTTCCAAGAGTTCTGATGCTTACTAGAATACTTGCGCTTTATCAGCCCCTCGTGATGCCATGAAAATACAAAATATCGTATAATGAAGTACATAAGCAATAGATTCACAATACAAATATTAAAATAATCATGTTTATGCACTTTATGTTTATTATACATGCAAAAAAAAAAGTATCAGGGTGCAGGAGAGATTACTCAGGTTAGAAGGCCTGCTGCAATATGCGAATTTAAGAAGATTTGGTCACATCAGTTCAGGCTCCCCATCGAAAACCGCACCCCAGGCCCATTTTGCAACGATGAACTCTTCCACGGTGTCACACAAGAGGGGGGCTGCAGTGGCTAGAGTTCTCGTTTCCCATCACGAATACGCGTACAGCATCCTTTATTTTGTACACACATTTTCGCCCAGGTGGTCCACCTCAACACCAGCCCATTCTTCATTCGGCCTCTTCCCCCTAACACGACGAGACCATATATATTCTCAGTAGGATCGTTCCCAGATTTTCGCCCTTTCATTCCTAAAAATATTCCTTCCTCAGTTCATTTATTTGTCAAACAAAACTCAGCTGACTTAAACAGTCCAAGAAAGACATAATACTTCAGATTGAACCATATTGCCCGTAACGCACTTTCTCGTTAAATTTTTCCTTAAAACAGACCCTTGCATTCGATTTTATACACCACTGAAATAATACGTTTTTCAGAAAAGCAGTAAGGTAAGGATCAATGAATTAAAAGTGCACAGCTAAGAAAACATAAATGTACTCTCCTACTTTCTACATTCATTCAATCTTTACATTTTTCTGATGTTTACAGATAATGGATAGTACACAATGGTTTCATTCGATGTAACCTCTTAGTTCACCGATGATTAAAAATATATCCTTACTGTGCAAGGCAATCAAATGTCTGAGTCTCTTTATAAGTTCATTGGGGTCTTCAGGAAATATTAAGTCTGTGTTCTTGTCGTCTTCTGCATTATTCACGACACTTTTTTCAGCAAAGCCGGTGAGGAGATGTGTGAGAAAGTCGAAAAAATAGCCACTGTTTACACCGTCAACACTGTCTTCATTATCGTATACGTGACCCTTCCGTTCGCAACTCTTCAAGCCTGAACGAAATCTCATATACGCTGAAGAAACTTAGGAGAAATCACTCAGATATGACTCACTATAACCTGTTTTATTTACGGAATATGATCACAAAACACAGTGAGCAGCGTCACTTCGATTGCGATTAGCAGATGTATTTACGGGGGAGCATGACATGCAAAGAATAGCCTCCAATGAACCCTGATATGTATCGACTCGGGAAATAATCGTTGAAATAGTAATGCCATCGATACCAAGCACGATGGAATAACATCACTTTAAATATTTACGAAAAAAAATCTAATATGAAAACCTTAATGTCGGGTATAACAGAGATCACGATCAGATTATGAATATATGATTGTAAATATGCATCAAATCGTTTTTGAACCATGGCGATTACGTTCAGGCACATCCTCATGTTTGTTAATAATGCCTTGCGTCCTAGGGTGAAAACGAACCCATGCTTACACAAGTAAAAGTTCTCAACATCGCACCTCTGTCCTTCACCAGATATAAAGTAATTTTTCATTCCATTAAAATTATGGCAGCAATAAATGCAAGCCCTATTCCCAATGCAAAATATTAAAATACGTTTTGTGAACACTACGATAATCACCATCCCAGCGAACCACGAAACGGGGCGGTGTAGATCAGGCACCCTTTCTATAATGATTATTTGGCACCGACACAGGACCGGACACTCTCAATACTTCACACCATCTTCTCGAGAGCACTTGCACTGTTACCAGAGCGCACGCCTTCCACCAGGGCGAGCTAGGTTCGATTCCCGGCAGGGGAAGCACACGTATTTTTGCACATGTGGGAAACGTGATTGATGACATTGACAACAGGATCACCCGTGGTGGACGTTGGCGATGTCCAGCAGATTTTCACAGGACGCTTGACCTTCATCGATTTAAACGTCTTCACCCATTTCAGCTGCTAAGCTCTCTCTCAACTCAAAACACATGGTGCCCCGCCAAGATATTTTCGTGTTTTAAAAATATCGCTGAATGCCAATGTTACTTAATGCAGATCACTAACGAAGAGAAACCGACGTGTGAAAATTTTTTTATTTTCTCGTGTCAGCTGTCAGAAACGCAGTTCAACCCACCAGTTTTCCGGTGGAAGATATCGAGGATCTAGAAATTTGTCGGCTGAGAATCAGTTAACTCATCACTCATAATGGAGAATCGGTCATCTGTAGGAAGATTTTTACCTGATTAATTAAGAGAGAAAATACAGATGTATTATATATGAGAAAACACTTGTACTCTGTTCGAACCAGCAAGGGCCCCGGGGAAACTATAACACCCGCAAATACAGTCGCCTATGCATTAACATATATTTATATTAGTGTATAATATTCTTTATGCATATTTGTATATTAGCATATAATATTCATGTATGTTTATATGAGCATATACTATGCATATATAGTTATATTATCATATAATATACATATTGATTTATATGACCATATAATATGCATGTAGGCATATAAAATATGCATTGGTGACTGTATATTTTCTTTGCAACGCAATATTACGTCAGCAACTTTCAAAGTGTAAATTAATGAAATTAACAGGGCGTATTTAATATTATTATACGTAGGAAATAACTTTTAACCAGGACACGTTCAACTCGGCATTATATCGGCACAGAGCTGCCCATTAATGGAAGTCGTACGGTATAATAAGCGTGTCCAGTGCTGTGTGAACCAGCACAGAGACCAAAGGAACTGACGGTCGTGCAGTGGTGAATACAGGTATCTCACTTCTAGCTTGTCTTCATTGTCAATAACTATGTACCGCACTCAAAGTGGTAATGTAATTAAGGTCGACGTCGCTAAGGTTCTGGGTTTGAATGCAAGATAGTCACATCTGTGTGCGTGTGTGTGTAGTTTTTATTTGTGCTTGTTGGTATAGCGGGCAAGTGCAGGAGAACACTAAAGGCGCACAACTGCACCAGCCTCGGGGGTTTGCGACTGGTCAACTGTTGTGTTAGCTGGAGGTGTCTGCGCTGATTGTGCGTATCTCAGTTCTTTGCCGTCGAGCCCCTCACGCAAAGTGTACTCCAAGATGGGTTAGGTGCTGTTATGTGGGTGTCTATGACATGGGATCTGTGGATCTCAGCGTGACAGATGGTGCGACCAAGTTGTAGCGTGTAATTAAGACCTTAGGGTCTTTAATGTCAAAGGGGTGATACGAGAAGGATATGGGACAGGGGCGAAATTTAATGGGGGGAGAAAATGGGAAAACCCGGAGAAAATCGTACTGGTCAACGGCGACGTTCGCTACGTTCCCCACATGAAAAAATCCTGGCTTGACCCCGCCGAAAATGAAACATGGTTCGCCGTGGCGGGAGACAGGTATCTGACTACTACACCACCGCATTTTCCCGTTCCCGGAATAGCCTTCTGGATGATGATTATCGATTACAAACACCACTCAACGCACAATTTACAACGGAGAATAACAATGCGCTGTGTTGGCCAGCGAAATTCTAGCGAACCTGATATCTGAGCTATATGCGCTGCGATAACGGTCGCATCGAAACGTTTTCCTTCGGTTGTCGATAACTTAATTGCGATCTGTGATGCCACGAACATCAGTCTGCTGCCTCATATATTGTAATTTAACGATAGCATTTACATGCTCGCGAATTTATCTGTTGTCGACTGCCAGTTTATGCAATCATGTCTACGTATTTTAAGCTCACCACTTGAAATTTAACACCAAACAAATACGTGCAAATATTTTGGGATTGGTTTAACAATACACACATTTTCTGATACTCAATTTATTATCTTTTTAACGTATCTGTTTTTCTTCTTCGCTACATAAAATATTGCGAAAAAACTTTTTCCGTAAATGTGTTAGGTAAGGTAAGTATTGTAGACGAATGAAATAAACATAAAGAATACAATTTTACTGTAGCGTTTAGTTTATGCCCACTTATAATACAGTTTTCTCTCGTTAAACTGTTATGTACCAAGGTGTCGGGTGATGAGAATGCCCAGAAACAGCAAACAGACTATGTTTACTAAAAATGTGTTATAAAAATATAATACTACCACACAAGGACATATCCTATATTCAAGAAATATATAATCTTAGCTTACTTTCCAAAATATTTTCTGTTTTATAAATTTCAAAGTTTTTTTGGTTAAGTTCTGTTGCTGTGAAGGTTCTTTTTTTATTTCTTACATAACCTCATTTGAGTTAACACGTGAAAACATGTTCGTAACCATTTGAATAGTGCACTAAACCATTTACAATTACAATTGATTTTGCATGTACATATTTTGGAATTATTATCAATAGAGATTTTCCGATAATTCGTGTTTTGATTTTGGAAAATGGAAACTTAATAGGCTATTCACGTAAACAGTTCGAAACGACAGGCATTCTGCAGTTCGCAGACGTATATTTGAAATCAAATAATAAAGAGACACCACTTTACTGCATAAATAATTTCCTAGCATTATGTCTTCTATACAACGAATGTGTCTATTTCATTGTGATGATAGCAAATATAAGAAAGACGATAAATACATCTAGATATTTCTGTGCAGTTAATTTAGCATTATTACATTTGGACAAGCGAATTTAAGACATGTCCATCTTTTAACAAACAGCTAAAAAAAACTATGTCAAAAAGTATTTAAAAAATTCGAATTAAAACTATTAGAACGTTGGGTTTCAGACTTGTGACCAGTAACATTTCATATCCGAGGCTGTGCAATATCTTACTACGATAGATACTTATGGTTACGATAGACACTTGTGGTTACGATATACACTTACGGTTAGGCCAGATACGAGAGCAAATAAATGTGTACCAGATGTTACGTTTGTTGTCTTCCATAGTATACATTTTTGGGATATTAGACGAATGTTAGGTTGTTCATACCTACTTTAAGATTCAGTAAACCAAAAATACGTTTTTGATTGATTGATAAATTTGTTTTATTAACATGAAGATTGACAATAATTACAGCAATGCATATAGTAACAACAAAGCATTCCAGCCGAAATATCTCTTACAGGCTCACAGAACGGTAGGGGAATAAAATCGTGAAGAGTACTAAAACAAAGAAACACTCAAACCAACTGAAAAAAAAGCCAACAAAAACCCCAATGGATATAAATACGTTTTACTGGCTCCTTAGTTTTTCTTAAAACTGTTATTATCAAAATTACGTGTATTATTCTTGCGTATACGCCGTTTAGAAATTGAGAAAAATTAATTCCATTACAAAACGCCAGAGGGGGTATTCGAGTTCGTGATGCATGAAAGTCTTATAAATTTGATTTTTAATTTATTCGCAACATTAATCTATCTATCTTCACTATTATTTCCGTTATTCTCAGTGAGTATAATATTTAATGACCACCGCAATTCTTATTAAAGTCCTTCTGAATGTATCTATATTGGTTATAGTCACTTAATTCACATTCATTATTTACAAATGTTCAGTATGTCTATTGCCATTATTCCATATGTCTTACACTCACGCATCCAGTTCGACAGTCCCGCCAGCCAGTTGCACTCTTTCTCTCTCTTTCTCTCTCTTTCTCTCTCTACTGCACCGATGCTAGCAGTCCGCAGACTTCACTCCCATTTGTCACTCTCGCCGCCACTTGATGGCTTGCTGGCTCTTCGCTCACCTGTCGCTTAGTGTCACGCAATCCTCCAAACTCTCAGACTCTCAAAAACTGTCGGCTCGGAGGTCCGTTGCAGCTTAAATAGCCTTGGTGACCCGATCTGGAAGGTTCCCCGCATCACGAGTCTCGCTGAGAGAGGCAAGGGCAATGAACCAGAACATTCTGTCGGATAACTGCAGAAAATTCGCTGAAGGCCAGAAGCCTGCGAGTTGCGATAGGCTTATCGCCCGCCTCGCAGATTACGCTCGCACAACATTCCTTCGCTCTCGCGAACAGGACGGGCCACATCTCAAACTAATTGTTCATGTTATTATAATTTCATAAATAATATTTCTTGGAAATCTGTTATGCGGTTCGCCCATATTTCAGTATTTCCTTTTTGAGATAAAATTTATAGTCAAAATAGGTCCAAGTTAACTTTTTAGCGCAAGTGAACAAAGTTTTGGTTCTCAAGGAATTTTGCAATATGGCATTCCCATGACTTTAATAAACATTTCAGTTAAAACCAAACTTTGTGTTACAATAACTTTTTTTTTAGTTTCTGGGAATTAATGCTATAAGCTAAAATTCTTATGTTTACCATTGGCTGGAGAGTCCTTCCGAGCGTTCTGAACAAATGGTCGGCCAATAGCAGAAGTCAAACGAGCATTTAAAGATTTGGATCTCAGTCTGCTGCCAGAAAATAACGCGAACTTTGCATCTCCCTGCAATCATTATGCATCGTATACGTGCAGGCAACTTTTCCTTAGAGTTGTTCATACGCAGATGCCACTTAAAAATAATTAACAATTTTCAAATAAAACTGACAAATGACTTGTTATTTTATCAAGTTGTTATCAATATCATGTCACGAAGCTATAAAATATCCTCAAAATCCAGAGGAAATATTTGGTCTTTTAACAGCCTTTATGTAAGTGGATAAATGCNTGTCACGAAGCTATAAAATATCCTCAAAATCCAGAGGAAATATTTGGTCTTTTAACAGCCTTTATGTAAGTGGATAAATGCATATATATATATATATAATAGTCTTGAATTAGGGCATTCACTCTGTAATATGCGCTGCGTACTCACGTTTAGATGACTTTAATATAGTGGGGATTAATGATGATGTTCCATGTGAGTCTAAAATAGTAATCATGTACGTTGGTATGTGGTTAGCTGCAGTGCATACCTTCCCTGCGGTTGGTCCCTTCACGCGCAAATTTGCAACGAATTTACGGACCTGCAGAATTACAACGGTGAATGGACCACACTGGAGAATTACCCGTGTCTTGTGGACGCTAGCGATGCAACGGGACAAACTACGTGAACAGCAAAAGTACACTTGCAGACTTGTACATTGGGGAGAGAGTTTACTTGGGGTTTCAACCAGAAAGCACAATCATTATAATAATTATTAACTCTGTTTTAATTGAGCACTTCTGAAAGCTCTGGTTAACATATCTTTTTGCTACACATTTTGTACCCTTCCGCCATATGTGAATTTGATATACACTATTTAAGTAAAACCGTGGAATTGTAATACATGTAATGTGTTAATTATGTGCAAATTCATACTCTTAATGTGTATAGAAGAAGAAATACTTACTTCCATTACCATCATGTTAAACATCACAATCGCAATACAAAGTCAAAATTAAATAACTATTTTATAAGTTCACAGACAACTGAACAAGGCGTTTAGTCAGTATTATAACATCTTTCTCTTTGCAACGTAGTGCACAACCGTTAGTGCCAGGAAAGCAAGCGCTGATAAAATAATAACTTTACTTAAATTCCATTCTGCCATAAAAACTGCTTTCTTCTTTGTTTAGCATGCCAATGAATAATAAATAACATTCATAAAATGAAAACGAACAAATGTTTGTACTACCCAGCAAAACAGAGAAAAAAAAACTAACTAATTCTTAATTCATTGAAAAAACATTTATTTACAAAAAAAAATTTTCATCACCAGAGACAACGTATATTCACAAAAAAAAGTTTTGGTATTTTTTAAAGTCGAGAAATGTTATCAAACCTGACATGTGGCAGACTAACAATTTACCAAAGCTGCTTGCTAACCACAGAATCTACTAGCGCTGGCGCTTCCGTTGGGAGCAAATCAACAAATGCATTTAGGGGCCACACACACACACGAAGTATGCAATTACGAAGTGTAAGAAACGTCAATGAAAGTGAGATAGAGTGAAACAGCGCACACACTCGTCAATAACATAGATGGTGGCCACAATTACTGAACATTTATACGGCTAGGGGAGAAACCGTAAACATTATTTAATGTTTCTCAACTGTAATGAAGTAGGCGGAAGCTATACATATTTTTCTCATTTCCTAATGCATTTTCGATGAGTTTTAGGTGCAAGTAATTGATCTAAATTTTTTAACTTTTAAGGTAGAAACCGAGATAAAAATGTGTCTTCAATAGATGATAATGGAAGAGTAGGTATGTTATTTATTGGGTGCAGTGTGCAACACATTGAAATCTTGTTTTGAAAATTGATAGGTGCTTTGTAAAGATATGTTCAGTTCATAATTTTTATGAGTGTTTTGCTTTTACTTATAAAAGTATTATCTCTAATATATAGACTCACTAATATATATACGAGCCACCCATGATAAAAGTTGCTATAACTCTACCTTCTCACAACATTATACGAATTACAGTGTCGCATAAACCATATAAATGTATTTTTAGTTTAAAAATTAGATAACGGAATGAATCCACAAGTACTGTTGCCATTTATTGGTTAATCTCAAACCATCACAGTTCTGGTTCACGCTTAGAGTAACCAAAATTGCATGTTATTCTAATTTTATCCATTCTTGAAGCTCTGTTAATAGGTTTTACACTAAAGATTATTACACTTGTCATGACGGTAACTCGAAAATATATTATGTAATTGCACGACATGTGAATGGAGTATATATTCGATAACTAAAGAGTCGAATAGGTAAAAAGGTGCTTATTAACTCGTGTAATGCTGCCGTAAGTGTTTTGACAATAACGTTACAACACAATTTCTGAAGCTATAACTAGGTGCTGTATTTTCCTTACTTAAAAAAGTTTACTCTTAATCTACTCTCGTGATTACTTTGCAGAACTATACGGTACGGACTTAATTAGTATCTTAAGCCTATCTAGTGTACATATCAGGCTGTATTCTAAATAAAAATTTCATCTATAGTAAACGCGCCAAACATATATAACATCAGTTTCATAATAAGAGTTTGAGTTTTAAAGAAAACAATGAGAAAGTTTTATCCGCGTATCTGAATGTTTTTAGCGTGTAAAATCTAGCCACTTTTGTCTTTCAAATCTTACGCGAGCTGACCTAAAACAATAAAGTTTGTATCATTCGATACTGATGAGTGTGATATGCAATGTTAACGATGGTAAAACGTTTTATAATCAGAGCTTTTCACTCCAAATAATTGTAGTGCAGAAAGAGGGGCAAAACCTCTTGTAACTACTCGTTAATTTTTTAAGTGCCTAACCATAATGCAGGCGAAGTTAAATGGTAAGATATTTATGGGAAGATGGATTGATTGTACATAGGGGTTAACAAGTTTGTAAAATTACACAATGAAACTAAAGCTCATTCACTCTTTTATTTGTTGCGGAGTCTCTTATTTTGCAATCACCCATCCTCTGTTCACGAGTCTCACTTTATGACGCCGCTGGTGTATAGTAAAATACGATGCCGTAGCTTCTAAAGGTTTCTGGATCATTTAGCTGTTCGCTCTGCGATTCTCCGCTTACTTAAGTGAGATAGAAAAAATTACGTCTATTGTAATACGAGACGACCAATTGATAAAAGAATGTGTTGCTAATAGAAATATGTGATTTTCCGTACTTCACTAATCGTACGTAATATCTGTAAATTTTACATTATGAAATTGCTAATCTCACATCAAATATAAAATAAATCTAGTTTCTTCACTAGAATTTGAATGTTGTTAAAACCAATTGAAAAGCCTAAAACTTATACTAAATTACTTCTAGAAATAATCATAGCTGCTATTATTTTTCACCACGACCATGGCCTCTTGTGTAGTTATTACAAAGAGTGTAAAATTTTTTTTTTCAATTTTAATCATAAAATTATTTCATGTACGTAAGGTTAGACCAACGTTCTCTAATCTTTCTTCTAATTTTCTTGTTTTCATCTTTCAATTTATTAACAAAATGTTGTCATAAAACATGCAAATATCGCAATGTCGAGATTTCTTTGGCCTTACTACGCTGGAGTTTTCATTACTCAAGAAAGATGATGGTGAATAGTTCTTAAATGTTAATTTTGCAAGTATATTTTGAGTTACCAGATACGCAGGGCTCAACGTCTCGTCGACAGCAAGGTCATTGGCGACGAAACAAGAGGCTCAGAGAAGCAGCAACGGGGAAGGAAGCAGCCATGGCCTGTAGTAGCGAAAATTTCCCAGCATTCGCCTGGAGTGATTTCGGGAAATAATGGAAATCGAGAACAGGATGGCCCGACTGAGAATCGAACCCGCGTCCTCCCAAAAGTGAGTTTACTGGTTTATAGATTGGTAATGTTAAACTGTGGAATTTTGAAAGCCCTGCTTAAGATCTACTTGTATGCTCGTTGTATATTCTTCCACTATGTGCAAAATTAACATTCCCATAGGGCTGATCACTTTATTCCTGCGTCGGTCAGGAGAACCTGTGAAATTATTGAAAAAATTAATATTTCACAAATTCCCTCATTTGTTTTCTTATGAGCATTAAAAAAACAACAGAAGGTAAATGAAATAATTTCAGTATTAAGAAATGTTTACACATTTAATTCAACGTTAAAACGTGGGATACTTCCCATCCATTGATACCAACTTCACCGGCGCAAGCTACTCAGTTTGCCTGTTAAAACATGTGCAGGTAAGGACAGTGGTATTTTTCAAACGTTTATTTCAATATTGCTCAATTATAATGAACAGGCTCTACTACTACGCAATCTCATTCGGTACGAGTTACAAGAAAAAAAGGCATCCGCCTCTTGGGAATTTTTTTTTTCATAACCTCGTAGCATGATGCGTGAAAGACTAGAGGTTTTTTTTTCCGGAGGAAGCAGCGACATGTGATATATATCGGCACGAGGGCCTTACAAGTACTCGTGCGTAGTGGAGGGGAGGCTGAAGGAACAACCTCAGATGCGAGCAACATACGAGAGTGCCTAGAAGAGAGCCATCCAGTGAAGAGGCACAGCCCTCTGGGTGCTTCGACGAGGGCAGAATAAAACTTGCGACGAGCCCGCCTACCTGCGTAACAAAAAAGCCTTCTCGCGAAACTACTATTTGACGTCGAGATTTTACACCAACAACGTGTACATGACGTCGCCGAATGCAGCACTCTAACTATTAATTTTTTAGAATTTTACTGTTCAGATCAGTTAACAGCACCTCACTTATTCAATAGTCAGTTCAGTCAGTTTAACTAATAAATTAATGAAATAACGCCAGTTTTTCTTCGTCTATTGATTCAGTGACATTTTCCACTGATTCATCAACCATTTCGTTTGCTGTTTTTCAGTAATTTGCTTTTTGGTTGATGGATCAGTTAAACAAGGTGTATCAAATAAAATAATACACAAATGAAACAATATATAATAATATAAATTTTTGAAAGTGATTTTCGTGTTTTGTAATGCAATTTTACGAGTCAACATGAAAATTCAGTCTTTTATTTCGTTTTTACGCCTATCATTTCGTTTTCACGCAATAATCTGACGCTACTCCCCCCCCCCACCTGTGGTGTACAGAATGGATACCTCTTCTCGGTTTGAAAGTTTAAACAGTATTTAACAAGGTTAATTAAGTGCATTAATATGTAGTATTTGTTTTAACAAGCCTAATTTGCTAATTAAACTAAAAACCAAAAGAAAGGACATAATTTAAAGCCACAAATTTCTAATAAATAATTATAATATGTACATCCCCCCCCCCTTACGATCAACGTTGGCTTGTTAGCTCGATTGGTACAGCAACAGTATGGAAACGGGATACTGTGGGCTCGGTTTCTGGACACAAATAATTTTTTTTTTACTTTTTTAAAAATTACGTTAAATTGCACAATATAAAAAGTAACTATCGTAAATATGTTTGTTTCTCGTAATTATTTGGCTAAATTCAATAAAAACAATATTAAATTCGTGGCACGCAGTAGGCTGTAACTAATTCGGTCAGAGAAATTAACAACCAGTGGTTTTCCACCGCCCCTGAGTGAAGCCATTTTTGCTGATTCGAGTAGTTGCATTTGACTGCGAATCAGTGGTTTTACACTGATTTCAAGCTGGTGTGTGCTTTGCAAAAAAAAAATAAAGAACTTTAGTTTAAAGATTTTATCATACTAAACTACAAAAAATTAAAAATTAACACACACAACTGAACGTTTTACACATTAACTGTAAATAATTAGTATTTACTGAGAGAGAATTATCTTAGTAAACGCTGTTTCGTTGAACTGTGAACGAACATGTTAAAAGCGTAGGGTCATAATTATTAACATAAAATTACTTTTCAGTGGCCATCAGGTAAAACATGTGTTGCTAGAGGCAGTCGCTTGGTAAATTTGTATCTCTGTACTTTACCTGACTGAGTAAAATTAGGATTTATGTCATCGTTAATGCAACGATTACTGAAAATGTTGTTCATTCTTTGTGTAGCGTTTGTTACAGAAATTATGTTAAAAAATATAATAAACCTTGAATGCACGTTTATATTTCTCACAAATATACGATTTGCAAAAGTAATAAGCCGGGTCTTCTAAGTAAGCCTTTTAAGTTAATAAAAAAAAACATGCTCACATCCCTCCTAGTTCTATGTAAGAGTTTCACTCCTATTTAACATACAATACAACAGTAGGGACACTACATGTTCTGGATAAATATCCAAATTAGTACAAGATACGGTTTCTGTGACATGTTGTCGCCTCTTTTACTCGAAACTCAAAGCGATGTACTGTATACATAATACACGTGCACGTCAGAAAGATACCAGACAAAATAGTCCATAATAACACATTTAACGCAAAAATAATGTTGCACATTATTAACTTTACGAAGTTAGGTAAGTAAACATCGTGTTAATTAAAACCAGATTATTGGATATTGTTTTCAATATAAAGGAATAATGTGACATTAAACAATTTTCTTAATTTGTTGCATCGCAAATAGATGTTTTAAAGTCATAAAAATCTAAAATGTGTCATTAAATAGCAAATTAATAATTGACTGGAAAATCGTGTGCAAAAGATATGGCTAGGGTAAAAAAACTGTGACTATGGCAGCAATTTATTGTGCGTTGTTATAGAATTTTCAAGTGAACTTTACTAAGATAAGTTTTGTCAACGCAAAACACATTGCTCTACATTTATTTTTAAAATGTGTTTCTTTACGCGCGTACAGATATGAGATAACATCGAGCTGTTTGACACGTACCGGAAAATTACGTAAACACCACAAAACACTGCGTGACATTTTCATTTACTTATGTCGTATTCAAATTTAATTTGTCTTACACGTGCAAATGGCATGTGTAAGAAACACCAGGAACATCGGAAACTATAATTTTCGTCTAAATAAACAACATACACTTGTTACGGCGCATAAAATCAACGCACTGACTGGTTATACGTTCCTAAATTTGCCTCTGGCGGCGAGTCCTGCGGTAGTTTGTTGGTTGGATTCTTAGCTTCCTACCTCTGGAGTATCCTGTTCGATGCCAAGCCGCGGCAAGCGGGGACATTTGGACGCGTACCTGGCGCTGGAAGTGTGGTGGACACAGCCATAGAATATCAAGGGAAACAGAAACGAAACAGCGGCGTGTACACTCCAAATTCGAAACAGTCCAAACTTCCTGAAATCAGTGAATTTGGCTGCAGATCTGTCGAATCTGCTCCACTTGAATCATTATAAATTATAATGATAATTTTAGTGGCGGTCATTCGCTGATTAAACAGAGATTTTTTAACTGACTTCTACTGAAGTGCACTGGCCTAGCAGCAAAACCCCAGAACATGACACTGATTCATCAGTATACCTAAATTAGTCGCATGCGGTATCTTCACACTTATTGAATCAAACCTTTGAAAAATCGCCGCCTGACGTGTTTGGTTGTTTCATAAAGATTGCACGCATAAAGAGTGTTTCATACTTCTCTCAACATAAAATTATCTCATTCTTGGTTGCATTTCATTTATAATTAATACAAATAAAAACAGGGTAAAAATAGGTGTGGTGGTAATGCCTGGTAAGGAATAGTTCTCAAGCAAAATTGTATTAAAGTGAATAAACATGAATGTGGTGCGTTGTCCCGTTGGTGTAATTTTTTGGACTTAGTCAAGCTTTGTTTGCATCATATGGCGGAATAGCCTAAAAGTAGAGCATAATCACGGCTTCAGAAAAGTTTGAAGTAACCTTGAATATACTAGCGATACCATCTCATTGACTGTAGACTCAGTACAGCAATTCTACTGATTAAAATCACTGATTCATATTTAGAGCGTATCGCGAATTGCAGCCGCACACACGAGCAAAATGGTCCCACTGGCCAGCAATATGGTGGAGCGTCTTTGACCAACCTGTGCCTGGAGACCATCTTACCAGACGGCAGCCCGGCCAGCAGGGAAAATTCCACAGCGCGCAATAACCAATCAGACACAAAGGGCACATCTCACAAAACTTCAAGTTCACAATATTAACTCTATGGCTGCAATCTTGGATGTTAAAATTCTTTTTGCCCGTTGGGATGTGCTGGAGTTTTAGTCCACGAACAGTCGACATTTTTAGGGCACAGAATTATCGTGGTCTGACTGAAAACATTTTCTTCGGTGATGATCTTTGAAATTGGTACCCCGGTGAACGCAAAACAAAAATGTCGTAAAGCGTCGAGGTGAAGTTTAATGAGAAAATAACCCTATACTGTGCAGCGGCAGGCAGTCTTTTTATAGTTTATTTGCAGTAAGTATATGCCAAATTTTCGAAACAAACGACAGATATAAATCATAGCCGTTTTTAACTTCATTAAATAATAAGAAATAATAATTAATCAGCTTTTATTTGCCGTTATGAAAGAGACTGATAGCTTTAAAGATTATTTTATGTGTCATTTATCAGTTTGAGGAACGAGTTTCCTCCAAATTCAGTATTTGAGTAGTTAAATTAAGCATAACTATTAGGTTGGACTTTATTTAAAAGAGTACATGATGATATAGAGAAGGTGGGTTTTAATTTTTATGGACGATTTATTGTATAGCTAAAATAACTCTATTTATTACAATGAAGTGAAATGCGAGAACATAAATTTTAACGTATTAAATGTATCTTTTATTTTCAAAGAAAGGATTGGGAAGTATTTTTTTACGCATGCGTTATTAACGAGTTTTACTTTTAGCGATTTCAAAAACATTCCATCTTTAAGGGTTAATACGTATCTATTTACTATTTTTATTTTCTTTGAAGCTGGTTGTCAGAGACAAGAATTTTATTCCGGGTGCATTGTGCAAAACCAAATTCCTGTTAATTTTTTAATGTGTGTAGTTTTTTTTATGTAATACTTCTTCGGGCCTATTTTTATGATTATAAATGTATAACGATTGTAAAATAATTAATTTTATTAAACTGGTTTCTAATGCACAAAAATATACTTCCAAATATTCTGATAACCTCTACAAAATTATTCTAAAATGCCAACGTAGGGGAAAGAAGGATAAACAGATGTACAAATAACTTTTTTTTTCATTTTTTATTTCTCTTTTATTTTACTGTCTTCGTAAAATTTTGATATTTTTGAGTTAGCTGAAATAATGTTGTTTCTTTATTGCTCCCATTTACGTAATCGTAAAGCAGTGAAGAATGAAAACTGTAAATGAGCGACGTGATGGGAGTATTTCTGTAAATATAATAAACTTACAGCTCTGCACTACTTGAATTTCTGAGCCACTCAACGTCATGCATCAATATGCATTTCTTCATGCGCTATGTTTGCAACCGTTTATATTGGATTCAGAAGTATAGTGACATAACATATTCTCTGATATTCTTTTTTTCCTTACGTAGTTACTTTACCTTATCGACCGGTTTCGTGTTTACTTGCTTCATATCACAAATGGAGAGAGAGAACGAAGTATCTGAAATACATTTTTTATATCGTCATACCACTACAGCTTGGAAAAGTGCAACAATTTACTTAAAAGTAAACGTAATTTCTTTTGCAAATAAAATATGAAATATTGTGTTGACATTCACATGTGATGCATTTCGACCCTGTGTTTGTCCTCATACAATATTTATGTTACAACGGTATAACATAAAACAGAATGTAACACTTTGAATTCTGTTTTAGCACACAGACGGAGACGAGCTGTTTACTATATATATACGCTTTTTTACATAAAGAGATTTTTTAAATTAGGTTATAGAATATGCATACTTATGCTCTGTCCTTATATTTATTCTTAGTACCAATATGTGTTTCTGGCACCGCATCTACTTTAGTATTAAAAATGGCCTGTTCTCTAAATATTCTTACTGACTTCTTGACTTCTATAGCAATAAGTACATTAAAATTATCGTATCACGTTTTTATTTACTTCATATAATTTTCAGCATATACAATTACGATGACAATTATATTAAAAGCACATACAATAATTAGAATTTGATCCTTTAGCGTAGTTTTGTATGAAAAGAAAAGAGTTTTAAAATTGAAAGCTAGTCCTAATTACATAGCTGGCAATAAGAATTATAAAATCTGATTGTTGTTTGGTTCAGTGCCCTGACAGGCCAGGGCATTTTCAGGCTATGGAATATCTTAATCTGGATGTTTCCTCTCGGCAAAAACATTTCCTTTCCCGTCCTCATTCTACGGCTGTACTACATTCTATGTCTATAATCCATTCTTCAGGCTGAGAGCGACACACATGTCCCCCAAATATAGTGGTAGGTCCTACTCAGCCCCAGTATCCCCTTGTACGTGTCCATAACTCCGGGTTAGGAGTCCTCTAGAAGTCCGGTGATCTCGCCGGCCAAGATCTGGTGTTCGTACACAGCAAAACGTGTTGAACTATGACCACACATTATCGTGATGCAGAATGCCGTCAGGATTACGCCGTAAAAAAAGGTATAAAATGGAGATCTACGAAATTGGCAACATATTTGTGGCCTGAAGAACACAAGACTTGTTTTTTAGTCGTAATAAATGGCCACCCAATGCAAATTCCAAGTGCAGGAGCCCTGTGGCGTACATGAATAATCGTCTGATGCTGACACTCACTTCTGAGACGCCAGGCCTTAAACGACCATCCTCAGAACCCGGAATGAAGCGTAACTTGTCGGAAGGACAACACGACGCCATTCCTGCATCCACTCCTGACGTTCGATGCACCATTGCAAACGTGCCGCACGTTGGTGTGGAATACTGCGAAATCCAAATGAGAAAATAGTGCGCAGAAGTTCAAAACGCGTCGGGCGAGTAGGGAGAGTTCATTTCCGTTGCACGAAGGGACGGGGTTGTTAAGATTAATAGTGACAGCGGCCGAGAGCGTCTGAGTGAGAGCTGCTCCGCGTGTTCATATTACCTGTCTAAAAAAAAAACGTAAAGTCCCGCAGCGCGGTAGTAGAGAGCGATGTTATCAGTTTGGTCTGTACAGCGCTACCAGTGTCACGTGGATTCCCTTCCTCCAACGCAGGCACTCGGGATAGACGTCCTCTACACTGCCTCCCCGGCATTCACTTCCAAAAATCTGCGCGAAGGTTATTTTCTCATTTGAACTTTACTATAAAAAGTAATCAGCGCATAGGACGCTGTGACTGTAGTTCGCTCGTCCAGTCGCCAGCGGATAGTCCTCTGGGACATTGCACATCATAGTGTAGGCCTCACAGACACCAGATTATGTAATGACGTTGCCTTTGGGTCGTTTGCTGCTCTTCTGATACGCCTGTCATACATTAGTTCGACGTATCGAGGAAGAACCTTTCGTCCTTTGTGTGCCCACGCTTCCATACGTTGTACAGCCCTCATGGCACGGCACACAGAAGAAACTGTTCCTCTAACCGCGTAACCGCAGTCCCTCTACATGTCTCCAGCTGTTGATATGCTGCGCACTCACGACGAACCGACATACTTCTAGGTTGTATGTAAATTATATACCGTCGGCGTCTGTGCCCTCGTAGCGTGTTCAAGGTCATCTTATATCCACAGGTGCGACAAATAACGCCCTCTGTGTCACGTGTTTTATTGACGCAATGCAAACCCCCTTTACAATTTTATTTTCACACTTCCATAGGTACTACCTATGGAAAACAGGTCACTCAGTGTGACCACTTAGTTTGATTATCTCTACCGGCAGTGTAGATTTAATAATTTTTTAGGTGTTCACCAATTAGTTTTTTATATATCCTTTAAATCTACACAATTCCACCTCCCATGATATATTACGCTAATTTTTCTAATTATATTAACTAGCGTTTGTTAACCTGCTAACTGACTTATTTAATGCTATTACCATTTAATATACTCGTAAAGAGCTCTGACGAAAAAACTACGATACTGCACATTTTCTTTGCCTTTTTTGCTTCTAGTTTCTTGGACATAAACAAAGTAGAAAAGCAATCGCTCCTGTATGCACGTGAGACTATTTTGCAGGAAGACAAATAACTGTCAGAACACAGCGTTCCATGTGTTTCTAAGCGAGACAGTCGCCGTTCCCCTGACCATAGGCAAATTCCCCTGGCGTATGTGTTTGTCTCAGATACAAAGAGAAGGGTGGGCGTGGGCGTCTTGCGATGTTCACTTGTATTTATTCACAACGGCTGCTCGAGCATACGGAAGCGATTGCAGCGCTACGTAGTATNCGTATCTGTTTGTATCAGTTACAAAGAGAAGAGTGGGCGTGGGCGTCTTGCGATGCTCACTTGTATTTATTTACAAAGGCTCCTCGAGCATACGGAAGCGATTGCAGCGCTACTTAGTATCAAGTCGTAGGAGAATTTTTGCGATGACTTAGTTTTTCATGAAGCTTTCTGTAGCCAATTTTATTATTGATGAAAGAACGATGTAACGTTCTCGGCAGCCTCACGCTCACGTAACGAGAAGGTAAACCTAATGAAAGCTCAGAGAGCTATAAAGATATTTAATGGCTCAGAATCTTAGCGTAGAAATATGGCGCTTCCTCGTTGTTTGGGACACATTGTGACCATATGTTCGAATAGCTTTCACATTACGAGAAAGATTTTTTGTGACAACAAAATTTTTCAACATGGCCGACAAAAATTGTAAATATTTTTTACTTTACAGATACCGTATTCGTAATAAAAGGATTTCTTTAGTTGAACTTTATATTTTGTTAGTGGATAAGATCAGTATTGCTGAAATTGATATTTCGTTTGGCCAAAAAAGCACGGTGGCTTCTGTGCTATAATTTTAAGATGCAATACACACAATTTTCTACTGGCTCTGTTATATCCTTTTTCTCGACGAAACAGACAGAAATATAATTTGCAATGAAAAAAAATCTCATTACGACATAAAACAAAGACGGCGCTAGTAGTATTTCACGTTGCCGAGCGAGGGAGCGATTTGCCACGTCCGGCGAAGACAAATTCGGGACAGAAGGCTACGTAAGGCAGACGCGCGGGGCGTTCGTCGCTCGGGATTTGTGCTGATCGTGGGTCGGCGATTGACGACGCAGCAGCGATCGTTCTGCCGTTCTGGCGCTCCGTCGAGGCCATCGCGAACCATTGCGCTGGAAATAACGCCGAGATACACGTCGCCTTGTGGCAAGCTGTCGCGTTTGCCCCACAGCGCGTCGACGCTCCTACTCCCGTCTTCTTGTCATTCAGTTATCCTTAATGTCCCTCTTGGAGGTGTGCCTCTTTATAGTCCGTTCATGGTTACTTCAAAATACTCCTAAACCCTGCAAACGTTCTACTTTCAAGATATCCCTCCGCTTCAAGCAAACAAAGCTTAACCAAATTAAGGTCTATTCTACTCAGGACGGGATGCTCAATGCTTTCAGTTTGGTGACTAAAGTTTTTCGCCAATAGGTAAGCGCTAGTCTCGCATATGCACCGGATCTTCTCTATTTTCTACGTAAAAAACAATATAATTGCAACAAACTCTTTCTTTTTCATTATTCACGTAGCTTAAAATGTTAATTATAAGTGACCTCTTTGGTACACTACGCACCTAGTGGCGGAAATTTTCCTCATGCCAAACTCTCCCTAACCAAGTCTAAAAAATTACACCAAAGGGACAACGCACCACANACCCTAACCAAGTCTAAAAAATTACACCAAAGGGACAACGCACCACATTCGTGCGCACTCAGTTAAATAATATTTCGCATGAGAACAATTTCTTACTAGGCATTACTAACACTTATTTTCTCTCTGTTTCATTCATATTAATTGAAAATGAAATACATTAATTGATAGATAAATCGTAGTAAAAGTTCAGTTTAACGAAAAATAAGATATGGCTATGCTAAAAAAATATATAAAACTATTTTGATACATGACATATTTATCAAACAACCAAACACGTCATGCATGGGGTGATCTTTCTAATGTTCGATTCAAAACGTGTGATGAAGCTGCAAATATACTATAGTGGAAATACGCGAAGTTGAAAGGTTCGTCCGGAGCCACGCCATTTTTTTTCTAGGTTTTGANGCAAATATACTATAGTGGAAATACGCGAAGTTGAAAGGTTCGTCCGGAGCCACGCCATTTTTTTTCTAGGTTTTGAGGAAATTTTACAGTTTCGTAACAAGATGTCACTGACAACTTCATTAAAAATTCCAAATCATTTGAAAAACAGCTATNGGAAATTTTACAGTTTCGTAACAAGATGTCACTGACAACTTCATTAAAAATTCCAAATCATTTGAAAAACAGCTATCCACATGTTTTGTTTTTCGCGTAAATACGAGAATTTCAAATTCTTGATTAGTACCTATAAACTAAAAAAATATTTTTTTATTTTAACACAAAATTTGGTTCAAGATTAAGTGGTTGTTAAAGGCACGGGAATGGAATGTTGCAATTCTTTGGAAATGCAACACTTAGTTCACCTGTGGTACGGGATTTATTTCAACTTTTAAATTTTATCTTAAAAGTTAAAATTTAAATATGGGCGAACCGCGTAACCNTGTGGTACGGGATTTATTTCAACTTTTAAATTTTATCTTAAAAGTTAAAATTTAAATATGGGCGAACCGCGTAACCGAATTTCCAAGAAATATTCTTTATAACATTCTAGTAACGTGCCTTTTTTTGCCTAACTTATTAATTTATAGGCTGTTCACGGTAAACTGAGTACTTTTGAAAGCCGTGCTTAAGATCTGATTATATGCACATAGTGTATTCTTCCACCATATGTACANGTAAACTGAGTACTTTTGAAAGCCGTGCTTAAGATCTGATTATATGCACATAGTGTATTCTTCCACCATATGTACAATTAACATTGCCACGGACCTTATTACTTTATTTATACGTCGGCCAAGTAAAACATCAAAATTATTACACAACATAATTTTTAGAAATTCACTAATTCTTACACTTATATATATTTTAAAAACCGAACGCAAAAGAAATTATTTCGGTAGTAACAAAATTTTACCTAACACTGTAAATCCAAATTTAGGACACGGGTATACTTTTTATGCGTCGTTGCCAACATTACTAGGGCATGCCAGTCATCAGAGTTTCTGTTTAAATATATGTGCTCACATTACCGTGAACAGCCTTTATAAAATTTTAAGATATGTATGAAGAAANAGAGTTTCTGTTTAAATATATGTGCTCACATTACCGTGAACAGCCTTTATAAAATTTTAAGATATGTATGAAGAAATATATTTAAATTTAAAATGCGTATAAGAAATTTAAATTTTTCCGAAAAAATAATCTTCTTTAACTGGCATAATTTTTTCAGATAATTATGTCATACCACAANAGAAATTTAAATTTTTCCGAAAAAATAATCTTCTTTAACTGGCATAATTTTTTCAGATAATTATGTCATACCACAATGATAAAGGAATGTCATATGCCGAAAAAAAGAGGCCCGTTATTTCAGCTTTGCATTTACTCAGCGTGCATTTTTTTAAATATAAAATAGTGACAATTTCGACAATGTACTTAAGAAAGACTCGTAAACGATAAGCTGTAATTCAACGCTACCAAATATGCTGTGTCTTGGATCTGAAATAGACTGGTGTGTATACGTGTATAACTGTGAATTAATGGTACAATATTTAAAACGTTTTCATGTACTTGCCAACAGTCTCATCTCTCAACTAAATTAACACCAGTTTACACCCATCATTTTATTTCATTTCAAAGTTTTTCAAATATCGAATATGTAATTTATTTATTCACATTATAGTATAATAAATATAATATTCAATACAAGTTATGTATCACATATTATTTAAATGCACGCAAACGAAATTTAAAATGCAACTACGGTTGCAATTGTGGCAATTTCAGACGCAGATTTATCTTTAAATATGGACTGATGAGGTATAAATTACTAAAAGGCAAAATCATTAAATTCGTCCAACTTTTATTAAAATGTTAAGAATACGCAGATGTGTAAAGTTTTTAACATGAAATATCATCACTTTTCGTTAGCGCGTGCTTATAAAGGAACTTCATCTTACAAAGCCTACCGAACAATTTTTTTTCAATCTAAGGCCATGCGCACAAAACAACGGTATTTTTCTTGATAGAAGTGTTTTCCTCGTGTTGAATTATCCCTTTTATCTTGAAGTGAAGACGAAAGTTTTTACGCTGCGGTATGGACACTGGAGCGCGCAAAATATCTGCAGACAGGCGGAGTTCTTAAAGCTTTCGCAACAATACCAGATATTCACGCGATTTAGGCTGTTCACGGTTACTTCCAACTTTTATAAAGCCCTGCTGAAGTTATACTTCCAGGATATTCCTCCACCTCGTGCAAACAAAGCTAAACCAAATATAGAAAATTACACCAAAGGGACAACGCACTGGATTTGTACGCACTCAACGTAATATTATTTTGTATTAGAATAATTTCCTACTAGACGTTACCAACACAGATTTTCTTTCTGTTTTTATTCATATTAATTATAAATGAAATATTGTAATTAATAGAGATAATACAAGTAAAATTTCAATTTAAGTAAAAATTATGTACTTTTATGTTAACACATGTCAACATGTAAATCATGCTTATAAATGGTGGAATATTTAGGAAAGGACAAAACACGGCATACATGATGTGATTTTCCAAAGGTTTGATTAAAAAAGTTTGAAGAAACCGAGAATAGACTATATCAGGCATGCATAATGCTCACGCCTTTGGCTATTGATGGAATTAAACAAATTTATCATTTTGTGAACAGGCATTTCACTCCAAATCAAAGAATTGTTTAAGTTATCAAAATGTATGTTTAAATTGTGCCAAACTTTTAGTTGATGCTTCGGCGTATACTGCGTTTATTAATACATACTTGAAAGCGGTGAAGTGACGTATCGACAGTGTAAAAGTGGCACCTTAAGTATAGGCAACCACTTTTGCAGTAAAACGAAATTGTGGTGGTTTGCCAGGAGCATTGAGTCAAAAAACGATAGTCATATACAGATGATCTACCCTGGCCGGATAAAAGCCATCCAGTTGTAGGATTGTGCGTTATCAGTTCCTAAATATCGTTTCGATATTTCTTTTTATTATGACTATTTGTGCGATTTATCACTTACGCGGGTACTTAAAATTAAACATTACTACTAACATCACAATAAATACCACAATTGTATATAACATTTCAGAAATTATTTATGGTTCATACGGTGAGTAGTATCCTTTAGATATCTTAAAATCGCAAATACAGTAATTCATTAGTTTTGAATAACATAACTATCGCAGTATGGTCATATTATTGCAATATCGATAGTGCTGACAATATATCAATATCGCGTGATTGCAATACAAAACGTATTGTCAGAACTTTCTGTGCTTACCGTATGTTAAGGAATTAAAACATCTGTCGTAACGGTACATCGAAACAATTTACATGTGCATCGATCAGTAGCTATATACTTCTTAGATCAAATGTTTAGAGTGGATATTATGATGAAATATCGCTAGTTATTTTACATGAGTTTTTATTTTGGTCTAGTATTTACTAATACATTTAGCGTAGTTATTTTTTGATAAGAGGGACATTTTTACTAACTAACCAACGATTTTGAATCATTCTTAAGTTTATTGGGAATTGTTTATTGTTGTTTTCTCTCAGAATCTTCTGCTTTATAATCTGGTTTACTCTGCAAAAATTTGATTTTAACTCGAATGCTTACTGATTTTCTCTTTGAATGTACATTGGACCTTATATAAAAATCGTTCTGCACGTTGTATATGACACAGTAAAATTACATTCTGACTGTGTGGTCATGGCATGAAAGTGATTTTTGTGTAAAAGAGCAATAAAAATATTAAATTAACGCCGTTAGTCAGCTACCACAGCTTCTAGCAGCTTGCGACGCCATGAACACGGAAGCAGTCAACCGGAACATATTACCAATTTACATTTTTACCAGCTCTTTTCATTGTACTAACAGATTCATATTAACAACATCCACTGGATTGCACCAATGCGACAAAAAACTGATAGTTGAAACGGATTTAGGTCTAATGAATTTTAGAAAAAGTGGGGTTTAGCCAGCTAATTGATCCTACCAGTTTCGGGTTACTCATAAATTTTCTGTCAGGTATAGTTTGCGGAATATATGCTCAGGTAGCTTGTTTCCTGCCAAAATAATTTTCAGTCTGGTAACTTTCGGATAGATGAAATTATTTTGTGTGCAATTCGACCCCTTGTATTACAAGAAGAGTGCTTCCCAGTCAAGTTGGTTTCGTTAAAAAAAAATACGACCAAATGTTCTGTAAATTTGCTATTTACCGCTAAAGCCCCTGTCACGTTGTCATATTTTCGCCNTTATTTTACATGAGTTTTTATTTTGGTCTAGTATTTACTAATACATTTAGCGTAGTTATTTTTTGATAAGAGGGACGTTTTTACTTACTAACTAACGATTTTGGACCATTCTTAAGTTTATTGGGAATTGTTTATTGTTGTTTTGTCTCAGAATCTTCTGCTTTATGATCTGGTTTACTCTGCAAAAATTTGATTTTAACTCGAATGCTTACTGATTTTCTCTTTGAATGAAAATTTGACCTTATATAAAAATTGTACTGCACGTTGTATATGACACAGTAAAATTACATTCTGACTGTGTAGTCACGGCATGAAAGTGATTTTTGTGTAAAAGAGCAATAAAAATATTAAATTAACGCCGCTAGCCAGCTACCACAGCGTCTAGCAGCTTTCGACGTCATGAAAACGGGAGAAGTCAACCGGAACATATTACCAATTTACATTATTACCATCTCTTTTAATTGTACTTACAGATTAATATTAAAAACATCCACTGGATTGTACCAGTGCGACAAAAAACTGATAGTCGAAACGGATTTAGGGCAAATGAATTTTCGAAAAAGTGGGTTTTGGCCAGCTAATTGATCCTACCAGTTTCGGGTTACTCATAAATTTTCTGTCAGGTATAGTTTACGAAATATATGCTCAGGTAGCTTGTTTCCTGCCAAAATAATTTTCAGTCGGGTAACTTTCGGATAGATGAAATTTTTTTTTTTTGTGAAATTCGACCGCTTGTATTACAAGAAGAGTGCTTCCAGTCAAGTTGGTTTCGTTACAAAAAAATACGACCAAATGTTCTGTAAATTTGCTATTTACCGCTAAAGCCCCTGTCACGTTGTCATATTTTCGCCNCAAAAAAATACGACCAAATGTTCTGTAAATTTGCTATTTACCGCTAAAGCCCCTGTCACGTTGTCATATTTTCGCCTATAAATATGTTTAACAAATCTTTAAGACAAAAAAAAAACCATGAAAATTTTCCATCCGACAAGTTTCATCAAAATTCTTGAATGTGTGTGAAAATGTGTCACACTGTAACATTTTTTTACTGGGAAGATCTAGTCTGAATTTTTATACAGAAATTATTTTCAATGTGAGATGCTGCTGCTGTGTTTCCGTGCAGTCCACTACAGGAATAAATGTAACACATGTTGTGGTTTATTTGTACATCTTTACTGAATCTTAATTTTATTTATCAGAAATACTTCCTGCACAATGCAATTTAATGCCTCTGATTTCTTAATATTATTGTGAAACAGAAACTTCAAATTGCATCCATGATCAGTGAGATTCTACATAAATAAATTATTTTCATAACCTTATTCTGTTTCCAAAAATTTTTTGGTAATTTTAAGGTTTCGTCATGTCAGAAACGGAAATTTTTGTCATGCATTCTAATTGGCTGAAACCATCAAACANTGGTAATTTTAAGGTTTCGTCATGTCAGAAACGGAAATTTTTGTCATGCATTCTAATTGGCTGAAACCATCAAACACCAAAAAATTTTTGAAACCCATCCAATTTTTAAAATGGTTGCCATCCACCTTTCCAGTTCAGATGATGTAATAACCATCCAGTTTTATTTGGAAATCTTTATTTGAAGCAGTTTGACGGGAAAATTTGACTATGTGACAAAGCACTAACTAATCCATAGTGTCTAAANGAAATCTTTATTTGAAGCAGTTTGACGGGAAAATTTGACTATGTGACAAAGCACTAACTAATCCATAGTGTCTAAAGCTTCCTGTGGAAGTACCACAATGCTGGCAATCTTTGTAAACTTTCGGCGCTAAGTAGGGTCTAAATGTCTTGCTCCCGACAAATATATGCTTGCTCCCTAATCATTAGCTCGTTTTTAATGGCTCGGCTAATTTTGTCTGTGCAGGTTCTGAATGTGCATGGGTGCATATGCATGGGTGGTTGACGGTTAAATGAGCACCTCTGAAAGATCTTCTATAATATACTTTTCTGCTGATTTTGTATCTTTCCACAGTGTGTATAAAACATTGCCATGAAGCCGAATTAACCCGTATTTCATTAAGACAAAATAAACATTTTAAGACTGTAATTACTTTACTTTTATGCCAGTTCTGAATTTATGTGTTTATCAAAACTAATAGAAAGCATAAAGCACAAGTGCAATATACACAAATTTAAACGCCACTTATTTAATATGTTGGTTTCGGGCGGAACTCTTTTGAAACATGATTGTAACTTTGTTGAGAGCATGCGAGTTAGTGAATCCATAAAATGTAGTACGTAGTGAAGGTCAGGGATATGTTTACTGTCTCAATGTTGATTTCAAAAGCTCTTAAATAATCGCGAACCAGCTTTTGTTTTCTAACAATAGTTGGCAAACAAAAAAATGTTAATTCAACTGCCGTATGTCATATTTGAACCTGATAAACAATATTAATATTTTTCTACTGTAAAACATTCGTGTACCAACTGTTGACACAGTGGTTAGTGTAATTAACCCCCCCCCCCCGGTACAACTGCGGCCACTGATATAGTCCCAGACCGTGGTGGAAGGGAATTTTACGGCTGCTATTTATTCCTATGTGGGAAGAGTCGTAGATATTGTCGTGATGTGGAGATATATATTGTGGTGTTTCCGTTTCCTCCCCCTCCTTTATTCTTAAACTGCTTCACCCCAATATCCTCCCAATATGACCATTCTTCCAACAGGCAGGAACGAGAGATCTGTTCCTCTGGCAGGGCAGCTGACTCAGGTTGGTGCCAACGTTGTTTAATACATGTTTTGGCTGTTCCATGAAAGGCGAGAACAACTTGCGTGTTTCCATGTCAATTCAGCATTCGCGGGGCCGCAGCTGGCATAGCAGCTAGAGCGCTCGCCTCTCACCAAGGCAAGATCGGCTTCGAATCCCGGCGGGGTTGCTCCCGTATTTTTACATGTGGGAATCGTGCTGGACTATAACGTCGGTCGGCGGATTTATTCGGAGATCTCCCGTTTCCCCCGTCTTTGCATTCCGGCGCTGCTCTATTTCCATCTCTCTTCATCCTGGCTCTCGTTGTAAAGAGCCGCCCAAAACCCTTCCACCCCACTTAAGCATTCGTCGTGGAAATGCATACGTTGATTTATCACCCGGTTAAGGGAACTTGTGCGCAGAACACTTTCTGGGGAAAATATGAAACGCACGCCACCTACCAGCTAGTCGTCCAGAAGTTTCCGTGCAGAATTCAAAGTGAGCACGACTTTAAAAATCCCGCTTTTCGCCGTCCGCCAGGCGAAGCTCCGCCATAAATTTCGCTGCCACACATTTAAATGAATGCGTTCACACTTGCAGGCGCAAAGAGAAATTTCGGAGGATGAAAGCGAAGCGCAGAAACTTCTTTGGGAATAATGTTTTGTCGCCCGCCTTCGGTATTTCGCCCGTAGAAGTTGTTTTTTTTTCCTCCCCGGTATCTTTGGTCGAGATCGCTGGCATTCGAAGTAAGTAAGAGATAAGAGCTATTTTGGTGAATTCACGAGTACATATAAGTGGTACAGTTTTAAATTGCCAGTCTTGTATTTAACTTTTGTTGGAAACTCCTTTCGAATGCGAGGACTAATGAGATGCCCTACGATTCTGTGCCGTGAAAGATATTTTCTATCGTAAACATGTACATGTATATTTGTTTTCATAATAATGTACTCAACATAGTATCTTTAACTGTGCTCCGTAGCACTTATTTGGAACGTTCATAAAAATAGGAGGATGACCTCCGTACTCGAAGTCGATAAAGGTTACCTTTGGACCACAAAGTACCGGGAAAACAAAATATGTGTGCGAGGTTTATGGGATATATTTTGGTAATGTTTTCATGCAAGTCGTCTCCTGATTAGCATATCGAAACAAAAATGTGGCTATTTAAAAACAAATCAATCTCACGTGCCGAAAATTCTGTCTATATTATGTTATGAACGTCATTTTTTACACTCATTAAATTATATGTAAGGTTAATATTGGTGCACAGTTTATCCCCACTTTATTTTATCAAATTCTCACTTGCAAAACTTAAACGTTAAACAAAAGCTTATAAGTTAGAAAATAATAAACGTAGCTGTCAACTCAAATTGTGGAAGTATTTTTTTATAATTTCGTGAATCGAGAATTTTCCTGTTCTTCTCGTTAATATTCCGAAGTCAACATCTGTAGTTGTAAATGTANTATAATTTCGTGAATCGAGAATTTTCCTGTTCTTCTCGTTAATATTCCGAAGTCAACATCTGTAGTTGTAAATGTATACCGAGCGTATATGATTGTGTAATTATTGACATACATGACTTGATATTTGGAAGACATGGTTTTGCCGCACCAGTTGGTTAGAAGCGTGGGATTTTTTCCTGTTGGTCCTCCATCTCCGTTCCTGATGAAAGCTTCTACATCTCCTTGTAATATTCCTCTCTCTTTCTTGACCCGTCCAGTCGGATTGCATGAAGATATTAGACATAAAGAAGCCTGTGTAACCAAGCCCAAAGTACTGAACCTTGGTAAAATGCAGAATATCCGCGTATTCAGATAAATGTAAGTGGAGGTCGCTACCAAAAGAACATATGTTCAAAATATTTTCTTACACGAAGTTCTACAATAGTTTTTGTTAGTTTTAAACAATTACTAAAAGCAATTTTAAACCAGAATTTCTGTTCTGTTTTTCCTGGATTTTCCTGCCAGAATATAATACGGCTATCAACAAAATGACAATTAAAATGATTAAACGAACGTCGTTTTTATTTCCACTTGGAGAACATATTTTGAACAACAGTTTAAATCTGCAAGATGGTTAAAAAGTTAGTGTAAACTGTAGTAGGAAGGTGTGAATCACTGTCACAATAAGAACAGTTATAATGTAACTTTCGAAATCCCCCTTTCAAACTTAACGTTCAGAAATAACTTTAGTTACATTGATCTTCCTTTCGCTTGAGTACCGTTTGCTTGTAAGAACTTGTCTGTAAGAACATACGAGCAAAAAGAGACACAAACACTCTTGCGTGTTCAGCTCTCCTTTTCTGCTACCTTTAATACACCAATTGTTTAGCAGGAAGGACTTGTAATCGTGCTAGATGTGTAGAACTTAAATATTTGGACTCGGTTCCGCGTTAAGAAACCGTGAAAGAAACGCTTTTGGCTGAAATAGAGTAAGCTTTAAGACACACTACTTGATCATTTGCGCAGATTACACTGTATTGTTATTTATTTGGTTTAACAGCGCACTTTTTTAAAAATAAAGATAGAAAGTTTTTGACTTCTTTAGTACAGCAGGCATAAAAATTTAGATGTTGACTCTCTGCTTTCTTTCTAGGACACGAGGAAAAATAAATGTGAAAAATAACAACCTGAAGAATTGAAGAGGAAACGGGAGAAAACATTTTGAATTATCAAGTTAACCCCAATATATAAATTTATTTGTATATTTGTTTGTTTTTTTATTTTGTAGATAACGTAGATTGATAGAGTGAATTGGTGACGCCTATGCTTGCTGAAGCGAAGAAACTTGCAATAATTTTTGTTTCTAACTATCGTTGCATGTCGATATTAGAAGGTAATAAAATCGCGACCTGATTAGAGTTTGGTGTGATGGACACCTGTTGTAATGCTTGCTGAGATGCCTTAATTTATTAGTGATTAACAAACCACATATTTTGCGTAATTCTTTGTTTATTTAAATTTACGAATTTTATTATCACAAATAATGTAAAACGTTTAATGTTTTTAGTGCCTTTCTATTACGTTATGTGAAGAAAAGTGATTTCTTAATTCTAACTCTTCNTATAATTTCGTGAATCGAGAATTTTCCTGTTCTTCTCGTTAATATTCCGAAGTCAACATCTGTAGTTGTAAATGTAGACCGAGCGTATATGATTGTGTAATTATTGACATACATGACTTGATATTTGGAAGACATGGTTTTGCCGCACCAGTTGGTTAGAAGCGTGGGATTTTTTCCTGTTGGTCCTCCATCTCCGTTCCTGACGAAAGCTTCTACATCTCCTTGTAATATTCCTCTCTCTTTCTTGACCCGTCCAGTCGGATTGCATGAAGATATTAGACATAAAGAAGCCTGTGTAACCAAGCCCAAAGTACTGAACCTTGGTAAAATGCAGAATATCCGCGTATTCAGATAAATGTAAGTGGAGGTCGCTACCAAAAGAACATATGTTCAAAATATTTTCTTACACGAAGTTCTACAATAGTTTTTGTTAGTTTTAAACAATTACTAAAAGTAATTTTAAACCAGAATTTCTGTTCTGTTTTTCCTGGATTTTCCTGCCAGAATATAATACGGCTATCAACAAAAAGACAATTAAAATGATTAAACGAACGTCGTTTTTATTTCCACTTGGAGAACATATTTTGAACAACAGTTTAAATCTGCAAGATGGTTAAAAAGTTAGTGTAAACTGTAGTAGGAAGGTGTGAATCACTGTCACAATAAGAACAGTTATAATGTAACATTCGAAATCCCCCTTTCAAACTTAACGTTCAGAAATAACTTTAGTTACATTGATCTTCCTTTCGCTTGAGTACCGTTTGCTTGTAAGAACTTGTCTGTAAGAACATACGAGCAAAAAGAGACACAAACACTCTTGCGTGTTCAGCTCTCCTTTTCTGCTACCTTTAATACACCAATTGTTTAGCAGGAAGGACTTGTAATCGTGCTAGATGTGTAAAACTTAAATATTTGGACTCTGTTCCGCGTTAAGAAACCGTGAAAGAAACGCTTTTGGCTGAAATAGAGTAAGCTTTAAGACACACTTCTTGATCATTTGCGCAGATTACACTGTATTGTTATTTATTTGGTTTAACAGCGCACTTTTTTAAAAATAAAGATAGAAAGTTTTTGACTTCTTTAGTACAGCAGGCATAAAAATTTAGATGTTGACTCTCTGCTTTCTTTCTAGGACACGAGGAAAAATAAATGTGAAAAATAACAACCTGAAGAATTGAAGAGGAAACGGGAGAAAACATTTTGAATTATCAAGTTAACCCCAATATATACATTTCTTTGTATATTTGTTTGTTTTTTTTATTTTGTAGATAACGTAGATTGACAGAGTGAATTGGTGACGCCTATGCTTGCTGAAGCGAAGAAACTTGCAATATTTTTTGTTTCTAACTATCGTTGCATGTCGATATTAGAAGGTAATAAAATCGCGACCTGATTAGAGTTTGGTGTGATGGACACCTGTTGTAATGCTTGCTGAGATGCCTTAATTTATTAGTTATTAACAAACCACATATTTTGCGTAATTCTTTGTTTATTTAAATTTACGAATTTATTAATCACAAATAAGGTAAAACGTTTAATGTTTTTAGTGCCTTTCTATTACGTTATGTGAAGAAAAGTGATTTCTTAATTCTAACTCTTCCGTGGTTCTGTTCCCAAACTACTGAAGATTAGAAAAATCAGAGAAAAATCGACTGCCTTATTCATTAGAGTTTTCATTGCTGGTTCACAAGTTGTCTGCAACGGAATTTATTCTGAAAAATAAGTCAAACCGAAATCTTCCATTGGGGAATAATTACCAATCATTTATATACGTTAGCAAATAATTTACTATATATGACGAAAGAGTCCAGATTTTTTATTGCAAAATTAAACTCTTGTCTTTTTTCTTTTGTTTATTCCCTCTGGCTCTCTTTCCACTCTCTAGCACTTCTTCGAATTCTCTGTAGGTTTTGCTAACTTTGATAAAAAAAATGAATCCCTATATTCATCTTGCACGAGTACTTAAGTTAGTACAAACAGTTAAGAGGTCTGAACATGACTTGACATTTCAAGCATTTTCACTGGTTTAGTGATTGTCGCTTTTAAATCATGGCAATGCTAATTTATATATTTGATGCAATAAGCCTAGGGAACGATGCTTTAATAGTTTAAATGGACTGTTTATACTTAAACTATCATAGTATTTACACTGCCCCACTGCCAGTAACTTCAAGGATAATATACTAGGAACGACTACAAGAAGTTTTAAACTGTTAGCCATCTATAGTAATGTATGTGTTTCCTTTCATCAATCACCCTTGTGTTTCACCATCGTCAACATGTTATCTTGGGACAACATATATAATCCATTCACGGTTAAGTCACACTTTCCTGAAGCCCTGCTAAAGTTCTACTTCCAGGATNCAACATGTTATCTTATATTGGGACAACATATATAATCCATTCACGGTTAAGTCACACTTTCCTGAAGCCCTGCTAAAGTTCTACTTCCAGGATATTCCTCCGCCTCGTGCAAACTAAGCTTAACTAAGTCCAGAAAATTTCACCAAATAATGAGTANATATTCCTCCGCCTCGTGCAAACTAAGCTTAACTAAGTCCAGAAAATTTCACCAAATAATGAGTAACCGTATTCGTGCGCACTCAGTTGCAATTATATTTTTCATGAGAACTATTTCTTACTAGGCACTATCAACACACATGTTTTATCACTGTTTTTATTCATATTGATTATAAATTAAATATAATTTATTAATAAAATACAGTTAAAACGTTAATGTAACGAAAAATAAGATACTTTCATGGTAACAGAGGTATACAACGCTTGTGATACATGTCATATTTAGGAAATAACGTAACCATTATAAATGGGGTGATTTTCAAAGGTTAGATTCAAAAATNTTGTGATACATGTCATATTTAGGAAATAACGTAACCATTATAAATGGGGTGATTTTCAAAGGTTAGATTCAAAAATTGTTAAGAAACCACGAATAGACTATAATACATTTTTATAGAGGATATTTTTCGTTTGATATAAATACTGAAGTGCCTTCCTTCCTTTCCCAAGGCTGTGACATTCGCGGGAAGCCAACCGAGGGCGTGTCCGGAACCAGACCAGTCCACACCGTTTCTTTTAAAAGTGAACACGGAAGAAAATAAACTTTCGAAAAGTTGAAATTGAAGAATCTGCGAACAGAACTCCCTGGCACAGTTCAATAGCTAGGCAAACCCTTCGAACTTTGGGATTGTTACGTCGGTACTCTACTGTTAACAAGGCGTCCACAAAAATGGGGAAAAAAAGTTTGTTTTTTCCGTGAATAGCGAAGAAATATGTACGTTTTAAGATGGATATACTGTCTACAGCGCTGTAAGTGACAGCAACACTGCGTATGATCTCGCATTATTTATTCGCTGGTCGTTAAATCTCCTGCCTTATGTCGAAAGGATAACTGAATAAAAACCATTAACTACAAAAAAAAAATTTAGTAGGCGCACAGTTATAAACGTTATTCTCCGTGTTTTTTTTTTTTTGGAGTTAGCTTCCTGTCTCGTCGAAAGGACGCGCAATATGGACAAGAAAGTTGTTCCGATACCTCGCTGCTGGCGCATCAGTTCATCTCCTACGTCATTATACTTCCACCCATTGTCGTGTATGAAGTGCACGTGGTCTAGAGCAGCAATGCTTCGTGCGCTGAGTCACGTTGGCACGAATTTCTGGTGGGAACATGCCGAAAGTTAGGTTAGAAAGGTAGAATTTTTTTACGGTTCCCTTAATTTGCGAAGGTGTATCTGGAATACGTATTTGTGTAGAATTCAGCATGGTTTAGCTACATTACGTTTATAACTACATTAACATTAAAGTACTCAAAGCAATGTTAAGATGTGCGAAGTCTGTTTACATTCTGTGCAGTCTCCATCTTTATTTTCAGCCAACATGGCTAAATAAGAGCACAGGTTCCCTTGTGTAGTCAAGCGTGCGTTTAGTAACTGAACGAGTTTTGTAGTAACTGCATTTATGAAGGTAACGGAACACGGCTAAGAGAGTCAAACATTTCCGCCACTTGGTAAGCCGCATGCGACTGCATCCAGAGACTTAGACATGCTATGCAGAATGTTCGGAAATTCCCTTTACAAACTCCCAGGACGCGTAGAGGGGACGGAGTAGACGATCTTTTGAATAGGAACCCATGTCCGGAAACGTACCGTTACCGTGCTACAACCATTTCAAATCAGGTGTATCACTCGTCCACTTCCGCTGAGGGAAAGAGAAATGTCTTGGATTTACCTGTGTTGGTATGTAACCGGGTAGGCAGTACAATAAGTCGGACGATCACCTGATGGCACGTGACGTCTACCCTGCCTCGGTATCCTGCCTCGAGCCCCATTCACGCGACATTGCGTCTCCGATTAACATGATTGAGTACACGTTTGCAGAATACACAGACGTGGGATGCTGTGCCATTAAAGGTCAGTCAAGTAATGTGGTTTCAGCATGATGGCGCACTGCCTCACTTTACACGTGACGTTCGGAGACATCTGAACTGCANAGTCAAGTAATGTGGTTTCAGCATGATGGCGCACTGCCTCACTTTACACGTGACGTTCGGAGACATCTGAACTGCAGTTTCGGGCAAAGATGGATAGGCCAAGGTGTTCCAACCTCGTGGCCCCCACGATCGCCGGATTTAACTCCATTGGAATATTTATTGTGTGGTCGTATGAAGAGTATGGTGTACGAGACTCCTGTAGAGACAGAGGAAGATCTGCTTGCACGAGTTATGGTCGCTGCACAACAGATTGACGGGACACCAGGTGTGATGGAGCGAGTGTACCGGAACATGGTTCGTAGGTACAATGTGTGCAACGACGTTGGTGGTCGCCACATCGAGCCACTGGGTTAGTTGATCAGTACCGTATGCTACACATCCCTTGCAGAAGACAGAGACAGATTGTTGCGCTTAACTGTAGACAATAGCGTTATTTTTATAAATTAATACGTTTCTTTATAGTTCCCTTGGAATTGTTACCTAATGAATTTGATTGTTAGAAACGTAATGTACTGCACCGCACCTAATTAAATTACGTATGCAAAAGTGAACGCGTGAAACACCAGATTTGAAATGATGGCTGTAGCACGGAAACGGTACGTTTGAGGGCATGGGTTCCTATTCAAAATATCGTCTACTCAGTCCCCTCTACAAGTCCTCGGAGTTTGTAAGGATTAATTTCCGAGCAACCTGTATAGTCTATTCTCAGTATCTTCACAATTTCTGAATCAAACCTTTGAAAAATCATTCCATGTATTACGTGTTTGGGTGTTTCTGGAATATGCCATGCATCACAGGCGTTTAATAATACATGCCGTATTTAGGAAATTGGGTAAACTAAATAAAGTAATTTTATCTTTACCCGTTAAAAAACTCATCTTAATAGAATATTTTATTACTAAAACATACGTATCCGCAAAAATTCTTATTACACAGAAACCGTCATCTTTGTATGGTCGCCTCAGACAACTACAGGTGACATCATGTAACNCCGCAAAAATTCTTATTACACAGAAACCGTCATCTTTGTATGGTCGCCTCAGACAACTACAGGCGACATCATGTAATGTGTGTGTAGTGAGTGATTCCGGTGTTAACATACAGTGTTGGTAAACATTATCCGCATGGTTTTCTTTACTTCATCGCGTCTCACATTTTATAACACGCTATAAAACTGCTAACTAAATGTCAGCTATATCTGAAGTGGGACAGAGACAGCATTCGAAACTGGGTCATCTGTCTGTTGTTATTTTAACCTTAAAATAATTTTGATTGTCACATGGCCGTCATTTGCAAATAAAATACAGCTGCGCTCGACGTGTAATCGGAATGGATCACGTTCAAAGCATTTCCGCGAAGGTTATTGAATGTATCAACCCCTTCACCTCCACTCCCTCGAGGAATACTGAACTGCGATAATCATTTCGAATATGATTTTTATGGCTTTCCAACTTGTATTTATATGACTTACGTAGCAATCCCATCTCCTAAATTCGAATTTTCGTAGACGCCACAGATCCGAAATTTCGTTTTATTTCTTTCGGATGTGAGAACATGATGGACGTTCTCGCGGCTCATTGGGTTTCACGGCGTGTCTCCCCCTCACCCCTTATCGTCCCTCATAATCTCCCCTCACCCTCCCCTCTCCCAGCATCCCGCAAATGCTACACATCCATTATCATCTCCGTGGCCGGTGAGCGATGAATCTGCGGATTTCGTGGGCTCGTGTAGTTGGCCAGATAAGCGACTAACTCCCGCGCGTTGGTGTCGGCCAGCAGGCACGGCGTGTGTATAAATAAAAATTACACTTATCGGATTGCATACGTACGATTTAAGGGCGAGCGAGTGAGNCCACTCCCTCGAGGAATACTGAACTGCGATAATCATTTCGAATATGATTTTTATGGCTTTCCAACTTGTATTTATACGACTTACGTAGCAATCCCATCTCCTAAATTCGAATTTTCGTAGACGCCACAGATCCGAAATTTCGTTTTATTTCTTTCGGATGTGAGAACATGATGGACGTTCTCGCGGCTCATTGGGTTTCACGGCGTGTCTCCCCCTCACCCCTTATCGTCCCTCATAATCTCCCCTCACCCTCCCCTCTCCCAGCATCCCGCAAATGCTACACATCCATTATCATCTCCGTGGCCGGTGAGCGATGAATCTGCGGATTTCGTGGGCTCGTGTAGTTGGCCAGATAAGCGACTAACTCCCGCGCGTTGGTGTCGGCCAGCAGGCACGGCGTGTGTATAAATAAAAATTACACTTATCGGATTGCATACGTACGATTTAAGGGCGAGCGAGTGAGCTAAGAGATTTTGGGTGGCTCTTAACATCGTGGTCTTGAGAACCGAAGGGGGTGAAGTGAGGTGAGTAAGGAGCAGCGCCGGATTGAAAGGGTGGGGGAAATGGGAGATCCCCGAGAAAACCCAAAGACCAGCGGTATCGTGTAACACGATTCCCACTTGCAAAAATCCGGAGCGAACCGGTCGGGGATTGATCCCGGTTCGCCATGGTGGGAGGCGAGCAGTCTAACCGCTCAGCCTCCGTGGCCCCCGCGATTTATAGGAGGTTGAGATTTTGGTATATATAGGGAAATACATGCTAATGAAATTCTGTTTTTGAAGCCAGTTTTGAATATTTAAACTTGAAACAAAAACCTAAGTTTGAGAAACGATACTCTCTATTATGTGTATCAAGGCAAATATAGCAATTTGTTTTTCAGTAATTTTTTTAAAATTATTATGTTTTCTGATTTTTTTTAGGAAACAGACTATACATTAATGTTACAAAAAATTTTAGTAGTCAAGAAGCACGTATTTTTCTGCTCAAACGCTAAAAAACTGAATTTCATTAACATGTATTTCCCTGTACCAAATTCTCAACCAGGCAACAGCCTTTTAAGGCTCGGCTTCACACAGTTTGCAGAAATTCTTCGTTTTCGCATCATATTTTAGGATTCGCAATCATCACTGACAATGTAAGATTATAGAAAATTTACATTTTACGAGTTGTTTAATATTTTTTGTAGGTAATTTTAATTGTGTTATACATCTGTTTATATTTTATCAATAAGTGCCTACATTTTGGCAAGCAGGAAATAACACACAGTGAAAATTAGATACAAAAGTATCAAACAACTAGCAAGTTGGAAAATTTCTATAACTATAGACTTCCAATAAATAATCTATACCTCTGAAATTACGACACGAAAATGAAGAAATTTCTGCAAAAGAGGTGAAGCCGAGCCTAACAGAGGAAGGGCTAACGCCTGCGTAGAGTTCCGATAAAAAGTGACGTATACGACGGCATTTCGACACTCCGCTAAACAACCGACAACTTTCGTCGGTGACTACTTAAACGTAGGGGGTAAAGATGGTTAGCTGTTGATCAGTTTATTTTGAAATTAACCTATCAAAAAATTTCCTACCCGCGACTGCCTCTGCCTGCCAAGCCACGGAATTCAAATACAGAATCTGTGTTAAAGAAATTCTTTTTTGATCCATCAACTTTAAAGGCAACTATTAAACAACATGCTCAACCCAACTTGACCAGAAAATACTGCCAAGTTAAAAAAAAAATTTATATATATAAGTTTTTTTTAATTTTTTTATTTTGTCATGAGCTCTCAATTTTAATGTTAAAAATTAGAAAAAAAAGTTAAACATAAAAATTGGGAAGATATCTTAACCTACCAGTATTACTTAAGAAATGTCACGTAGTATATTTTTTTGTTTGAAATGGATGCATTGGGAAGAAATTTCACTCTACAGCTGCATGCATGGTAGAGAGAGCCCTTAAAGGGTTCCGCCGGGCTAGCCCGCCCAACGGTGTTCAGAGCTTCAAGAAACAATCTTTTTACTCAAAAACAGTTTCACGTGCATAACGTGTGTCCATCAAGGAAAAGTATTTTAAAAACATTCCACGTTCAACGAAAAGTTTACATTTTTTTATTTCCGTTTATAAAGTGTATTTTTATTGGAAGTGGCTGAAACAGACGTTTTCACGATCATTTTTTTCGGAACTGAAAAACCTGTGCAGGACGTTGAGCGACGTGAAACACACTCTTGTCTTTATCATTACACCACAAAATAATACACTGAGAATCTAAAGAAGCGAAGTTACCGACTTAAAGACTGCGCGCCAGTTCAGTGTCTTGCGCATAGAGGCGATGAGGCATATGACGAGCGTGGCTGGGNCCCGCAGCGAAACATACGATTATAAATGCTGTTCGCGATCAAGTGAGCACTTTTGAAATCAACCTAGTCACTGCCCGTAACTGCATATATTTTAACGGGCGCACTGAGTGGCTTGTGCCTAGCAAAGTTGATAACGTTGGAGGGAAATTAGTTCTATATTTTAAAGACGAATAAAAGATGTTTGGTAACCATCTGATATAAATTAAATAATTTCTTTCTCTTTTTGTCACTTAATGAACCGAAGTGTAAAAATGAGCAGATTTGTAAAATATTTACTTTTCTAATAATTTCACAGTTTCACTTGACCGACGCATGAATAAAGCGATGAGGCCCATGCCAGTGTTAGTTTTACATAAGGCGGAAGAATACACAACGTGCATACAAGTATATTTTAAGCAGGGTTTTAAAAGTGCTCAGTTTACCGTGAACAGCTTATATAAATTAAAACGGTGTTTTGAAGACCTGGTCACACAGCTGGATAGGACATCGACACTAGTCTGGCACCTCTTGGTCTGGAAAAATGATTCACAATGACATAACGCGAGAAACTCAGCAGGGCTTACAAGCAGTAAACTAAAATCCAGCTACAACACATTTAGTTCAGTGGTCGGGAGCGAGTGTGGTCCCGGCTTTCAATTCCCAGCCGGGACGGAAATTTTTTCAGACATAGAAATTAACTTCCCTCAGGCTAAAGACTGGGTTGGGTGTTGTGTTTGTTGTCTCATCTTCCTCATACTGCTACAAATATTTGGAAACTAACGCAATATCATTCATTCCGTCCTGGGTCCCCATACGGCCTTCGAGGTAACAGTTACATATAGTTCCTTCTAGGAGACTAAATTATTTTCGTCTGTATGGATGCTACCCTTTTGACTTGTTGCCGATACAGAATTTCAGTTTGGAATTATAGTGCGTAACATGAACCGTGCAGTGAGAAAGGAAGATAAATAACATTACGTAGCCAGCTCTAGTTTTTAAGTAAAAGCATGCTCCGTGTCCTGGATTCGAGACGGGGATATGTTCGTAGTTGTGTGAGGAGAATGAAAGGTTGCGGTAACTTATAGATGCTAGTGACTAAAATATTCAAAGATGTATGTTACACGAGCTGAAGCGAACGATCTTCCATTACGGGATAGATAGAAAACAAGTTTGTGCAGTGCGCTGGCAGATGAAACGATCAGAAAATATTCCATTATTTATTTCCCGTTTACTCACACACACACACACACACGCGCACACACACAGCAGCAGCAGAGNCACACACGCGCACACACACAGCAGCAGCAGAGAGAATTATTTATATGATTTAAATTATTCCTCTAACGTACCGTGATCCCGTTTTCTCGGAAATTCAATACTATCAACGATGCATGCTTGCGAATCCGGAGGCATATAAGTACTTGGACACAGACGGAATCATGTCAGAAAAAAAATGTAGCCACTCTTTTTTCTATTTAATTAGTATGCATCTATAAATAACTGTGTATGGTAATACTTATTCTTCAGTCGGCAGAAAAATATTTCTTTGCATAAAACTAACACACGATATTTATGCGTATGTATATCTGTACATATATAAGTTATTCTGTGGATTTTTATATCANCCCGCAGCGAAACATACGATTATAAATGCTGTTCGCGATCAAGTGAGCACTTTTGAAATCAACCTAGTCACTGCCCCTAACTGCATATATTTTAACGGGCGCACTGAGTGGCTTGTGCCTAGCAAAGTTGATAACGTTGGAGGGAAATTAGTTCTATATTTTAAAGACGAATAAAAGATGTTTGGTAACAATCTGATATAACTTAAATAATTTCTTTCTCTTTTTGTTACTTAATGCACCGAAGTGTAAAAATGAGCAGATTTGTAAAATATTTCCTTTTCTAATAATTTCACAGTTTCACTTGACCGACGCATGAATAAAGCGATGAGGCCCATGCCAGTGTTAGTTTTACATAAGGTGGAAGAATACACAACGTGCATACAAGAATATTTTAAGCAGGGCTTGAAAAGTGCTCAGTTTACCGTGAACAGCCTATATCAATTAAAACGGTGTTTTGAAGACCTGGTCACACTGCTGGATAGGACATCGACACTAGTCTGGCACCTCTTGGTCTGGCAAAATGATGCACAATGACATAACGCAAGAAACTCAGCAGGGCTTCCAAGCTGTAAACTAAAATCCAGCTACAACACATTTAGTTCAGTGGTCGGGAGCGAGTGTGGTCCCGGCTTTCAATTCCCAGTCGGGACGGAAATTTTTTCAGACATAGAAATTAACATCCCTCAGGCTAAAGACTGGGTTGGGTGTTGTGTTTGTTGTCTCATCTTCCTCATACTGCTACAGGTATTTGGAAACGAACGCAATATCATTCATTCCGTCCTGGGTCCCCATACGGCCTTCGAGGTAACAGTTACATATAGTTCCTTCTAGGAGACTAAATTATTTTCGTCTGTATGGATGCTACCCTTTTGACTTGTTGCCGATACAAAATTTCAGTTTGGAATTATAGTGCGTAACATGAACCGTGCAGTGAGAAAGGAAGAGAAATAACATTACGTAGCCAGCTCTAGTTTTTAAGTAAAAGCATGCTCCGTGTCCTGGATTCGAGACGGGGATATGTTCGTAGTTGTGTGAGGAGAATGAAAGGTTGCGTTAACTTATAGATGCTAGTGACTAAAATATTCAAAGATGTATGTTACACAAGCTGAAGCGAACGATCTTCCATTACGGGATAGAGTGAAGACAAGTCTGTGCAGTGCGCTGGCAGATGAAACGATCAGAAAATATTCCATTATTTATTTCCCGTTTACTCACACACACACACGCACACACACACACACAGCAGCAGCAGAGAGAATTATTTACATGATTTAAATTATTCCTCTAACGTACCGTGATCCCGTTTTCTCGGAAATTCAATACTATCAACGATGCATGCTTGCGAATCCGGAGGCATATAAGTACTTGGATACAGACGGAATCATGTCAGAAAAAAAATGTAGCCACTCATTTTTCTATTTAATTAATATGCATCTATAAATAACTGTGTATGGTAATACTTATTCTTCAGTCGGCAGAAAAATATTTCTTTACATAAAACTAACACACGATATTTATGCGTATGTATATCTGTACATATATAAGTTATTCTGTGGATTTTTATATCATAAACACGATATTTATGCATGTGTATATATTTATTAGTTTAAATATGTATGGAACNATAAACACGATATTTATGCATGTGTATATATTTATTAGTTTAAATATGTATGGAACATATAACCAGATTATTCTCTTAAAACACCAGAGGTATTATACAATTACAGTTTGTTAACTTTCGACCTTATGATATGTTCCACATTGTTCCTAATTTGTCTTCAGGAGTCCTCTCCTCCCCCCTTTTTTCACCGGGTTTGCTTCTTATTTACTTCTTTGTGCTTCTTGAAAATATAACATTATTTAGAATTATTGCGATGTTTGAAGCTGTATTTGTAATTAAACAATCAAACTTTCGTTTTAAGAGGTTTCTTACTGTTAGCAAGCTGTACAATATACTTTAGTGTTGAAAAAAANTAAACAATCAAACTTTCGTTTTAAGAGGTTTCTTACTGTTAGCAAGCTGTACAATATACTTTAGTGTTGAAAAAAAATTTTTTTTTGCGTATTTTTACTAATGTTAGGTACAAACAGACAATTCGTTTCATTTATTCAGATATTTACATTTCTGCATGACGTACATATGAAACTTTTAAATACAATAATTTCCTAAAAGTTAATATGGCTGTGGAATAACTTATTAGGATAACTAGAAATAGAGCCTTACCTACACGTTACTGATTTCNCTAAAAGTTAATATGGCTGTGGAATAACTTATTAGGATAACTAGAAATAGAGCCTTACCTACACGTTACTGATTTCTGCGTGTGTTTGAGTGTGTAATTTATTAGGATCAGACATGAGATAGGGATACACTGGAGTAACGTTGTTGAAGCAAATTAAAGTTTATTATTTTCTATGATTGATCGAGGGAGAAATCACCATTCGTTTATACTAACATTGATGGTCTATGATTGCAACATTTCAAGAAATAAATTTTTTTTTAAATTATCCTGCCTATTTCTTCATTTATATAAATTGAAGTATTTAAAACATGTTAGCACAAAATTAGGAAAAAAATGTTTAATGTCTTAATTAGAGTTAAAACGATTATCATGTTCTCTGGATGATATTTGCAACTGGGTTAGATGATAATGGAAAATTACTTTGGACATACGCCAATGCAGAGATATGTCGCTAAAGAATAAACAGTGGATTACATCAAAACTATACACGACAACAAGCCAAAACTAGCAACTAACTGTTGTCAACATATATTTAAAACCTACAAATAATCACGCACAGCACGGAACACGCACAGTTTGCCTGAAGACGGGAACGGATGCCAGTTCCTGGAACGTTGCTTCTGGTTCGCCAAGAGAACTGTGTGTGTTCTGTGCTGTCTATCGCATCGTCAGGTTTTTAGCTCACGTACTTGTCTTTGCCTCAGTATTCTTGTGTGTCGCCTTCGTTGGGTCGTCTAAATTTTTCTGCGTGTGTTCGTACACATTGTTGCTCGTTCGCTTGTTATTTGTACTGATTTGTTTCGTTTAGTTTGGTAGAACTCGTGACTGAATTCCTTGTGGGATTATTTTTATGTTTTATTTATCTGTTGACAACATTCCGTGGGAACACGCTAGATGCAGAACTGAACTCCAAACTCATTTTCTTCCACACTTCTTCTTTTTGTTTCTACGTGACAAAGTCAGTTTTTTTTGTCCATTTAATTACCCCTTAATATTTTTCCACAAGAAAAATTTAAGTTCTAGTTTTGGAAGAATCACAATTTTCTGACCTCGAACACTGGTTTCATCCCATGTTTACATTTCATGAACTTAACCAACACACCGTAATAATTAAATGAAGCTCTCATTTCAGCCAATCGTANATCCCATGTTTACATTTCATGAACTTAACCAACACACCGTAATAATTAAATGAAGCTCTCATTTCAGCCAATCGTAAGCTGATACGTCACTGCATTGTTGCCATATTTACCAAAATCAATGTTTAGTTAAACACACGGAAAAATTATGTTGAGCCTACAATACTAATCAGCACTTAATTNTATTTACCAAAATCAATGTTTAGTTAAACACACGGAAAAATTATGTTGAGCCTACAATACTAATCAGCACTTAATTGTTCTGTTTAAGTGAATTGTGTGTTTAGGTAACCAATACTTTAAACAAACATTGTGAAACCGGCTCTTAGTCTTGGCTTCTTTTCGTTTGTGTTATTTTAANTAGGTAACCAATACTTTAAACAAACATTGTGAAACCGGCTCTTAGTCTTGGCTTCTTTTCGTTTGTGTTATTTTAATGTCATCCTATCTGTTTTCCTTGGCGACATAGCACTGCAATGGCGTGTGTCCGAAGCAATATTTCATTTAAAAACAAATAACGGTAATATCTGCGTATCTAAAAATTTTACACTGTCANGCGTGTGTCCGAAGCAATATTTCATTTAAAAACAAATAACGGTAATATCTGCGTATCTAAAAATTTTACACTGTCAGTTGATGGACGTGTTAGTACTTGTTTGATAAATTAGTGTAAATAAAAAGCTAAGCAAAGCTTTATAAAAGGGCTCACCTGCACGGAAACCAAGGACGCCAAGCACTGACGATGAATCGACTGCAGGAAGGCTTGTGGACGTTCCAGGCGCAGACACGGCGATGGAAGTCGTGACTCAACCCCGGGAAACTAGTCAGGGTGGTTCTGCCGTCGCCTTCCGTAGTTTGAAGGCGAGCCAGGCCCACCAACCACGTGGGAAGTTCCAGTGGTCAGTGCCAGGAATCGAACCCAGATACCCCGGGTGACAGGCGACAGAGCTACCCAGTCATAGGGGCGTAGTTGCGGAAAACAGAACCAACCCACGTTTGACGGATTCTGAGATATATTTATTTTAGACCCAAATATTTTCCTTAAGCTCTAACCATTTCATTCAAAATTATTTCATAATTTTGTTTCCTATGTTCATTTTCTAGTTTTACTTTAAACGTGTAAATTTGTTTTGTAGATATGAACCAGGCCACAAAAACCTTTACTGTGTTGTTTTGCAAGAATCAAACTTTGAGCATAAGCAAGTAATAACTGAAGTGCTAGCATGAATCAAGCCACAAATACCTTATTTACTGTGAAGTTTTGCAATAATCAAACTTTGAGTGTAGGCAGGTATTAAGTGCCCTTAGTATTGAGCGTCTTGCTTGTTGGTAATCGGTTTTGAGGAAGTTTCTACACCTTTCGTTTGTGAATGATTACTGCTGACATGGCCAAGCAGGTAGCGCTTTGTTGATTGAAGCACGTTCTACAAAAGATTTTTCCACACGCATCATTATCACACACACACATTCGGGTACAAAACATTGAAAAACGAATAAGGACGTGCATCAAACCTTAATTGTTATTATTTCATAAAATGGTAGGGTCTCCGCTGAAAGTCTCTTAGAGGCGCGTTATCGACGGCAAGACTGCACGCCATTTCAGTGCTTTGCGCGTAGAGGCGATGAGATAGTTTATGCGCATGTCTCGGTAGCCCCTAGTGCTCCCACGCTTTTAGGCCTTAGACGTGCAAACTTCCTTCAACCAGGCGGCCACCTTAAGGACTTAACTCCGTTTTCCGTCATTACGGATTGCGTTTCCGTACATTTACAGTACATTTCCGTAACAATTTCCGTAAATGTAAGGAAATGTTTAACAGTGTATCCAATCAGACGCAAGGCCCGTTCCCGGAGCTCCGCGTAGCCGTTCAGTGAAAGGGTACGCCCACATCAAAGGAACCACTGCGCCGTTCAGTCTCTGTGTACTCATCTACTCAGTGTTATTGCAAAGTTTGAGCTTATTGATGAATGAGCGACTGTGCGAGCAAATACAAAATAACGAATACACTTGCCGTTCTGACACTCTTAATGCCACAGACGACTCTACAGTGGTGTCACTGCGTAGGGATCAGCCTCACCCCTTTTTGTAGAAATTCGTCGCCTTCGTGTCATANTAAGGAAATGTTTAACAGTGTATCCAATCAGACGCAAGGCCCGTTCCCGGAGCTCCGCGTAGCCGTTCAGTGAAAGCGTACGCCCACATCAAAGGAACCACTGCGCCGTTCAGTCTCTGTGTACTCATCTACTCAGTGTTATTGCAAAGTTTGAGCTTATTGATGAATGAGCGACTGTGCGAGCAAATACAAAATAACGAATACACTTGCCGTTCTGACACTCTTAATGCCACAGGCGACTCTACAGTGGTGTCACTGCGTAGGGATCAGCCTCACCCCTTTTTGTAGAAATTCGTCGCCTTCGTGTCATANGCGACTCTACAGTGGTGTCACTGCGTAGGGATCAGCCTCACCCCTTTTTGTAGAAATTCGTCGCCTTCGTGTCATAATTTCATCATCAAAAGTATTATTCAAAATGTTTTATTATAGCGAATTTCCAATTTACTAGTTGTTTGAATCGTCTGTATCTAATTTTTCACTGTGTGCTATTTCCTGCTTGTAAAAAGCCGAGAACTTAAAGATAATACATAAATATGTTCTCGACTTTTTACAACAAGCAGATAAACAATTAAAATCACGCACAAAAATATTAAACAAGTCGTAAAATATAAATTTTCTATAATCGTACATTGTCAATAATTACTATGAATCGGAAATTATGACGCGACAACGAAGAATTTCTGCAAAAGGGGCGAAGTTGAACCTTAAAGCGGTTGTGTAGTGAGGGGTGCGTTTGTGTGAGTGAGAAAAAAATCGACGAAGCGCTATGGACAAAGCCGAACGGCGTATGTAAAGCGGTGTCGCCTCTACGCGTAAGACGCTCAACTAGAATGCTGTCTCTCCACCACCAACTCGCCTGCACGTGACATAAGGCGGTGACCCGATATTATTTTTGGACGCGACTCTTTAGCAAAGTCCAGTGCACACCTCTATCGCAGTATGCACGTGTTCGGTTCGTATATTTCGAGATATAGCAGTCTAAAAAAGCAGTATTTAGCTATGGTGGAAGGAATAAAAATTATGTTTACAATCTGCGTAATGTTTTGAAAGTACCATTCCGTTACCGTCTGGAATGTACCATCTTTTNAATAAAAATTATGTTTACAATCTGCGTAATGTTTTGAAAGTACCATTCCGTTACCGTCTGGAATGTACCATCTTTTTGCATGCAAACTTATTGGGGTCACGCTTAATAACCTATTCAAAAAACGCATTTTTCAAACACGCTGCAACGCATTTCAAACGCTAGGTCAGTAACCGCCTTAAAGGCGTTGGCCACGAAAAAATTAGTTAATTTATATTTGTACCACATAATGTTCACCTTCTAGTGTTTATCAACAATTACTCTTTCCTAGCAAAAAATTTGTTTTCAAAGCATAGTTTTCGCATGAATACATGCAAAGAGAACAATTGTACTGTTTTAGAAATGTACAAACAATATAAACTATCTCACATACAGAAATGAGATAATTCGCACTGAAAAAAATTTAAAGGGCTACTTCAAGACGTTTCTAAAATCATACTAAAAAGTTTTTGCAATAAAGAAAACGTTAAAAATAAGAAAATTCTTGGATAATTTTGATTTGTGGCTGCCACTGTATTTTTGTTAAATTACTTTTACTAAGCATACCTTAAAATGAATTACGACAAGACCTTTGAGTTGACATTGTTAAAAATTTCCTGCAAAAAGTTTGATTTGTAAAATTTGTACAATAATAAAACAATAAAATGTTGACCTTGATATCTTATTTTGCAAAAGAACAACCTTGCAATCCAAAAAAAATAAAAAATTATCTGAGGAAAAAGTAGTAACAGGTAGTGGCTCAAAGCTGAAAAGTATGTGGTAAAATATAAAATAACAAATGGTTTCGTGGCCGACGATTTTAAAAGCTTACGTATTCTACTAAGCAAATTCTTTATCATAGCTACATACAATAAACGGTAATCTCACTACGCCTTGGACGAGATTTAAATATTACTTACATATATCTGATTCAAGCATACAATGTTTAGTTACCACCCCTAGCTCATCGGCTATCTCGGAATTTGGGAAAAAATATTTGAAATCTATTTTAAAAGCAACAGAAAATATACAGGATAAGTCATCTAAGATGTTAACCTCGAATATGTCCGAAAACGTTGAAGACATCGTTATCCTGTTTTCATCCAGATGAATTGTAATAAATGCCTCACTAAACGACGTGCAGCATCGTGTCATAGTAATGTTAATTAAAGAGATATCGATATTAACGTGGTAGTTTCCAACTGAACTATAGTAATGTCTGTTGCTGGCAACGTCGATGTGAGAGATACGAATTTCACGGCGTATCACTCTCCGAATTCGGATATTTAGTTTCGGAGAAAGTACAGCATGTATAACGTAGGATTTCTCTGGTTTTACCATGAGACTGCGTAGTCTCATGCGGACGTACGTGATATCATAAGGAAATGTCGTGCACGGATGATGGGTCGCTCGAGCCTGATGCAGCTAAGTGCAACTAATAACAACGTTGCAAAAGTGGAATAAAAGGCCATGTAAAACTGGTACTCGTCACACCTGGCTACAGCAGGGTGGCCCGGCACACTGGTTGGAAGGCAAATTAAGTGGCATCTAGGGACGATACTACGTCCCTAGATGGTGACAGTTCTGGTTTTGATTCTGTCAGAGCCTTGCATCACAAATGAATATCACAAACAGAATTGCGATGTTAAAACAGGAAATGGAGGTATGATGTGTTGCAGTAATAACTTCCCATGCACATCAATTTATCATGGGTTTCATTCCAAGGTACATATTTACATTGTACATTTACACCAACAACAAAATGAAGGAAAATACAAAGGAAAGTGGTGATAAACACTGTCATATTATTGCTGTATGTCAGCAAGTGCTCGAAATGTGCACCGTCGACAGCAATACACATTTGCAGTCGCTTGTGCAAAGACACTTGGACAGACTGAAGCGTTCCCTGCGATATTGTTGCACATGCAGTGACATGGCGGTGTTTAAAATCGTCCGGTGTCGTCGGAAATTGTGCGTAGACTTTATTTTTAAGCATTCCCCAGAGAAAAAAAGTTCAATGACGTCATATCAGGCGACCGTGCAGGCCACCTTATAACGACTTCACGCCCTATCCAGTGACCAGGAAATAGCTGAGTGAGCGTTTGCTTAGCCACACGCAAGTAGTGAGCTGGGCACCCATCGTGCTGGTACCGCATATATGTGTGCATTGAAAGTGGTACTTCCTCTAGGAGAGCCAGTAGCTCTTCGGTAAGGAAGTGTGCGTATCTGTTACCTGTTACGGTTCCCTCAAGGAGGTAACGACCAATTACATTGTCTCCAATGATCCCACATAACACGTTCACACGCTTCTGCCGCTGTTGTTCCACCTGCCGCAGCCAGTGCGGATTGTCAGCAGCCCAATACTGCATATTTTCGATATTCACATGTCCATGATTGGTGAATGTTGCTTCGTCGGTAAACATAATTCTTTGAAGAAAGAACCTATTCCCCTGATATCGCATCAGAAACGAGCGATAGAATTCCTTGCGTCGTCCGTAATCCCGCTGGTCAAGTTGCTGGTGAAGTGACGCATCATACGGATGAAATCTGCTTGTGTGCAAAATGCGATTGTCGCTGGACTGACTTATTCCAGAGGCACTCGCAGCCTCTCTGGAGCTGACATGTGGGTTATGAGCAACAGCTGCCAGAACATATATTTATTTCACATCGCTCGTTGCAGACCTGCCCCTTACCCTCGGCGTAGCGTTCCAGTGCCCTTCCAATAACAATTTCTTGCACAGTAGCAAAATTGTCATGATTGATGTACACTGCCTCTCTCGATATTGTTGTGCGTATAACGCAACTGTTCTCTTCGCGTTCCGTCTGCATTCTCCGTAAAGAAGTAGCATATCCAAATTTTCTTGGTTCGTGAACGAAATTTTCTTTACACTCCACAGCAATCGACACACTGGCACTCCAAAGCTAGAATACAGGGCTGCACGTCCTCACTGTCCCTTTTATATCGGTATAGTGGTGGCGCAACATTCCGTTCCCACGTGATACGACGCGACGTATTTCCTTTTAGGTGTGATATCACGTACGTCCGCATGAGACGGCGCGCAGTCTGATGGTACAACCAGAGAAATCCTACCTTCTACATGCTATACTTTCTCCGAAACTACATATCCGAATTCGGATAGTGATACGCCGTGGATTCCGTCTCTTTCAGATCGACGTTGCCAGCAGCAGACATTACTATATTTCAATTGGAAACAACCACGTTGATATCGATATCTCTATAATTAACACTGCAATGACACGACGCTACACGTCGTTCAGTGAGGAATTTATTACGATTCATCTGGATGAAAACAGGATAACGATATCTTCAATGTTTCCGGACATATTCAAGGTTAACATATTAGGTGGCTCAGCCTGTACTCTGCGTTAAAAATCTATGGTAGCAGTCTTTTGTACTAAGCCAACACACTTCCAATTAAAATGGACCACCAGCATAGCTAACTGTAAATGTTAACCTGCTTGTACTACCAGCCTAATTAATCTCCGTCAAAATCCTGCTGAATGCTGTGAACTCGCCGGGAGAAAAACATAGCTCAATAAAACATTAAATTTCCCATTGACACAAAACCAAATTTGCGATATGTGAATAACGTGTCTAATCAATGTGAACTGAGAATATTTACATCGTACTTTTATTCGCAGTATAAGAACGATACAAAAATGTGCTTTGGTGACCTATTTTAAATTGAACACAGTATAGATAAATCGTTGAAATGCCTTACATTACATATTTATTTGCAACCAAAAGGAAAAAAAATGTAGATTTTCAATGTAATGTTTAACTAAAAAAGGACACAAAATGTTATTTAAATGTTAACTACNCCTTACCCTCGGCGTAGCGTTCCAGTGCCCTTCCAATAACAATTTCTTGCACAGTAGCAAAATTGTCATGATTGATGGACACTGCTTCTCTGGATATTGTTGTGCGTATAACGCAACTGTTCTCTTCGCGTTCCGTCTGCATTCTCCGTAAAGAAGTAGCATATCCAAATTTTCTTGGTTCGTGAACGAAATTTTCTTTACACTCCACAGCAATCGACACACTGGCACTCCAAAGCTAGATTACAGGGCTGCACGTCCTCACTGTCCCTTTTATATCGGTATAGTGGTGGCGCAACATTCCGTTCCCACGTGATACGACGCGACGTATTTCCTTTTAGGTGTGATATCACGTACGTCCGCATGAGACGGCGCGCAGTCTGATGGCACAACCAGTGAAATCCTACCTTCTACATGCTGTACTTTCTCCGAAAGTACATATCCGAATTCGGATAGTGATACGCCGTGGATTCCGTCTCTTTCAGATCGACGTTGCCAGCAGCAGACATTACTATATTTCAATTGGAAACAACCACGTTGATATCGATATCTCTATAATTAACACTGCTATGACACGACGCTACACGTCGTTCAGTGAGAAATTTATTACAATTCATCTGGATGAAAACAGGATAACGATATCTTCAATGTTTCCGGACATATTCGAGGTTAACATCTTAGGTGGCTCAGCCTGTACTATGCGTTAAAAATCTCTGGTAGCAGTCTTTTGTACTAAGTCAACACACATCCAATTAAAATGGACCACCAGCATAGCTAACTCTAAATGTTAACCTGCTTGTACTACTAGCATAATTAATCTCCGTCAAAATCCTGCTGAATGCTGTGAACTCGCCGGGAGAAAAACATAGCTCAATAAAACATTAAATTTCCCATTGACACAAAACCAAATTTGCGATATGTGAATAACGGGTCTAATCAATGTGAACTGAGAATATTTACATCGTACTTTCATTCGCAGTATAAGAACGATACAAAGAATGTGCTTTGGTGACCTATTTTAAATTGAACACAGTATAGATGAATCGTTGAAATGCCTTACATTACATATTTATTTGCAACCAAAAGGATAAAAAAATGTAGATTTTCAATGTAATGTTTAACTAAAAAAGGACACAAAATGTTATTTAAATGTCAACTAATAAACCAAAATTCACTTTACGACTGTGGGGGTAAACGTAGGATTTTTAACATTTCACACAAAGCAAAGAAAGCCGGACTTTGTAAAAGGTATGGGAAATATATATATATATATATAATATAAAAGAATGACTTAAGAATAGTAGCACTCCCGTAAAATCAAAGTTTGCACGAGAAAATTACACCAAAACGAGGAACACGCTACACCATTCTGAATTCCGATACCTAACAAACATAACTGTGTATACAAAACCATTAATCATCTCTGATTTGTCTGCTTGAGCGGCTTTCTGAGAAAGATATATTAATGGTAGCCTAACTGTGCAGAGCAGACCATTAAAACACTGGGGAGATAAGCTTGGTAATTTCCTTTCCAATTCGCATCTGTTATTTACATGCTATACAGTTCTGTATTCCAGCTGTAGCAGTTTGCTCATTTTCTTTGTGCATATCTATGACCTTGAATTGTTGCCAGCGTGACACGCGTAATAAACAAGAAAAAATACACATGGAAGTATAAATTATATCGGTGCTGCAAAATATACCACTGCTATGCTAGTTCACCGTCTGAATTCAGGATTTTGTAACGTACGACTCTAAACTAGTATTCTCCATCAACGTCACATTCAAATCAACTTGATGATTAAGGCTCATACGTATATTATTATTGCTAAAATACTTTTCAATTAAAAAAATAAAACTTTATTTCTGAGGAAAATAATTAACAGTGNAGGAACTCGCTACACCATTCTGAATTCCGATACCTAACAAACATAACTGTGTATACAAAACCATTAATCATCTCTGATTTTTCTGCTTGAGCGGTTTTCTGAGAAAGATATATTAATGGTAGCCTAACTGTGCAGAGCAGACCATTACAACACTGGGGAGATAAGCTTGGTAATTTTCTTTCCAATTCGCATCTGTTATTTACATGCTATACAGTTCTGTATTCCGGCTGTAGCTGTTTGCTCATTTTCTTTGTGCATATCTATGACCTTGAATTGTTACCAGCGTGACACGCGTAATAAACAAGAAAAAATACACATGGAAGTATAAATTATATCGGTGCTACAAAATATAGCACTGCTATGCTAGTTCACCGTCTGAATTCAGGATTTTGTAACGTACGACTCTAAACTAGTATTCTCCATCAACGTCACATTCAAATCAACTTGATGATTAAGGCTCATACGTATATTATTATTGCTAAAATACTTTTCAATTGAAAAAAAAAAACTTACTTTCTGAGGAAAATAATTAACAGTACAAAAACCAGCAAAAACTAACTGCTTTGAATAAGATAACATTATACACTACAGTGTCTTATTGTAAATCAGTTACGCCAAAAATGAAATATTTCTCATGAATAATGCGCTCTAATAAAAAGGGAATAAATATTACGAGGACTTTTCAGATGTTACTTGCGCTAGCGTCAACTAAATAGGTCTTTGCTCCACCGGAAATAAAATATCATAGTTAAAAATGTTTCTTCTGGTTTGGCCCAGCATGATTTATTACGAAACATGTACATTTGACTTTTTTAACTTACGTGCCGGTTTAGGCTTACTGTTGGCTTGGTGGATTTTCGACTCAGACAGACAGGAACTCCTCGTTAGTTATTAATTTACTATTAACTGGTTTATCATTATCAAAGCATTTACTTATATTTCTTTCGGAGAGTGGGAAAAATAAAAATAACAATGTTCGGGTTTTTCCATACGCAACTATTGCTAACGTATTACTAAACGTAGTGTCCTCCCATTTCTTGTCCGGAAATCAAACCCAAGACCCCGAGCGTCACTAGCCAGCAAGTAGCCAAATAAACCGCTTACCCCCTGTAAAAATTTTTTAATTGTGCCGAGAAGGTCTATGCACATTTAACAAAAGTTTTTAATAATACAATAACATAATTTGTGAAATGCCATCTTTTTGACTTCAAAAAGCTGTAATTTGAATACGTCCAAAAAATGTTAATACTTTAAGTCGGGAAGTCATACAGACGATTGCAGTCTGTTCATTATTTCACTCAAACAAGTGAACGTGTTTACGAATGACGTACTTGGAAATAATAANGGGTTTTTCCATACGCAACTATTGCTAACGTATTACTAAACGTAGTGTCCTCCCATTTCTTGTCCGGAAATCAAACCTAAGACCCCGAGCGTCACTAGCCAGCAAGTAGCCAAATAAACCGCTTACCCTGTAAAAATTTTTAAATTGTGCCGAGAAGGTCTATGCACATTTAACAAAAGTTTTTAATGATACAATAACATAATTTGTGAAATGCCATCTTTTTGACTTCAAAAGCTGTAATTTGAATACGTCCAAAAAATGTTAATACTTTAAGTCGGGAAGTCATACAGACGATTGCAGTCTGTTAATTATTTCACTCAAACAAGTGAACGTGTTTACGAATGACGTACTTGGAAATAATAGTCATTGAATTAAGAGTGGAGGGAGAGGTTAGAGGGCGTGTTTTATAATTATGTTCTTTCGAATGTAAAAAACTTANGTCATTGAATTAAGAGTGGAGGGAGAGGTTAGAGGGCGTGTTTTATAATTATGTTCTTTCGAATGTAAAAAACTTAACATCCTTTATCTTGCTTTTCTAGGAAGGGTAGGCTAATGCTATCATGTGGCTGTGTGTATAATCCCTGCTCGATAATTTAATGAAACCAAACCGCACCGACTTTAAATGTATTTTGTAAATATGCAATATCAACAAATGTGCCGATGCAAATATTGCTATAATTACATATTATGCAGCTAATAAATTGCAGCTGTGCATATGTGCAATATGGCTACAAACATTTAATGCGATTCAGCGGTGTTAGAATTTTCTAAGTCACTAATTTCGTATAAAAAATTATATAACCATATGTGAGTGAGTGATTGAAGAGATTTGGGCGGACCTTAACAGCGAGGTCTTGAGTATTGAGAAGCGTTGGAATGAAAGGGTGGGGAAAACATGATATCCACGAAAAAACCTGCCGACGAGCGGCATCGTCCGGCACGATTCCCACTTGCGAAAATCCGGGAGTGACCCGGGCGGGGATTAAGCCCGGTTTGCCTTGGTGGGAGGCGAGCAGGCTAACCGCTCAGCCACCGCGGTCCCTATAACCATATGTGACTATCTTCTTCCAAGGCGGACACTGATAAAGTGCATGTGTTGCAAATTAAGCGTGTTCACACAGCGGCGGGTGGTTACAGGGACGTCCGCCAGGTAGCAGCAGTGATTGCGCGCCTCGCTGTTGTGAGTACGAGAGAGCGGGCTATGGGCCTTGACGGGAGGGGGTGAAGAGGAAGGTGAGGGGAGGAAGGCGCGGGCCTTGTGACCTCTGACGTGGGGTAACTATCGATTCACCGCGCGGTGCGAGGCTCTAATACAGCAAACCACGCTCCCACCTCCAGTCCCCTCCCCCTCCCCACATCACAAACGTTTGCACAGCAGCATCGGTAAGCTGCTTCAACATGTAACATGCAATATTACAGCGAACACGCCCGTGATACACGTCTATAACGAGCTGTTACATTCAAGCTCGCGTCGTGCCAGCTTCACGGTGCACGTCAAGTTCTTGGCAAGCGTACATCACGCCGCAGAGTAATTGGGGCAGACCGCTTGTCAGTGGCGTGTAGATACGATTTTATCCCGGAGGGAAACAAACACGCGCGATAAAAGCGGTTTCGATAATATATTTAGCACATATTTATAGACAAAACTTTGGCAGCTTAATATAACAGACCTTTAGGACATTTTTGCTTATGTAATTATTTTCGAAAGAACAATACAAATGATATTTAAAACCGGGCAATTAATTATTTAGTGCAATGCTGCAATGTGGACTGAATATTGTGGCATATTTAAGTGGTAAAATTGTTCTGGATAGGTTTTCATTGACTTATATATTACAGAAGTTTTAAAAATCATATTGTACCAAATAGGTTCAGTCATTTAGAAAATATGTGGTTCAAAAAATAAAAATTATGTTGCTCCTGAGAATGCAGATGACGTTCTTATCCTATCCCATGACTACTGATGCTTGCATAGTTCCAGTGTCGTTTATTATCTCTCTATGCATGGTGGGGCTGCGGTGGCTGAGCGGTTAGACCACTCGCCTCCCACCAAGGCGAACAGGGTTGAATCCCCGGCCGGGTCACTACCGGATTTTCGCAAGTGGGAATCGTGCCGGACGTTGCCGCTGGTCAGCGGGTTTTCTCGGGGATCTCCCGTTACCCCCGTTATTTCATTTCGGCGCTGCTCCATACTCACTTCAATCACCCTCGTCGGCTCTCAAGACCTCGCTGTTAAGAGCCGCCCATCGGAACCTGACTTGGCAACGAAACGAGTCAACATGCATAACCTGAGAAATGATTAGTTCCTCTGCTTCTTTTTCGTAACACTTTGAAAATTAATGCAACTATTATCTCCGCCACTATTACTCTCAAGGTTCCAGCATGCGGCTAACTGAATTACTGTATTTAATAGGGGACTTTGTACTGGATTGGAAATGATGTTGTTACGTGTTTATGGGAGGCAAAATTTTTAATATAACGAATTAAGGGTGGCCTCCGTGATACAAGTTTGCGACCGTAAAATTCCGGGTTCGATTCTCGATTCCACCATGCGCGTGAGTCCAACAGAAGTTCAGTCTAGCATGCAGGCCGCACACACACACACACTTACATTTCCCAGTTAATGGCACCAGGGCAGATCAGGCGGGTAATCGGACGGAGAGCCGAGAAAAGTGGCACCAAAAACGGACCAGATATTTTAGAAATAAAAGGGTAGCACGATGAACATGGTAAAAATTAAAAGAAGAGGCGGCCAATCTGTAGTTCTGTTAATGCGTAATGCGAGGGACCCAGATTTCATTATTTCCTTCCAACTTTGTTTTTCCTGTCAATTAAAAAAAAAAAAACATAAGCGTTTGCAGGGTAGCGATATCGTTATACAAAACGCTACTCTAGAAGCGTAGCAACGATTATCTATGGGTAAACTGGGGAAGNGCAGGGTAGCGATATCGTTATACAAAACGCTACTCTAGAAGCGTAGCAACGATTATCTATGGGTAAACTGGGGAAGAAAACAGTACCGGATTACACTGTATGTAACCACGAATAAAAAGGGGTTCCGAGGGTTTCTCCTCAGCTCAAATTTGAAATTAAAATTTTTATAAATATATATTTTGAATGATGTAAAATATGCATATTCAATTTATTTTTTTTTGCATAAATTGCACACTTTGGTAAAAAAAAAATTAATATTACTGTTAAAAATGTTTATAAAATAATTTTAAGAAATTGATTAACTTATGAATGAAAAATGTAATATTTATATATTTAAAACATTATAGCAAGAAAGTGCATCGTCCCCTCTTAAAGGCACTACATAATGCGGGATAGGCCAAGTGACAGGATAAGGTTTTACATCTTCAATAATTTTAGGCGTGTCTCAGTTTACTTTCACACTATCGCTTTAAAGTAAAACACGCTTTGAGCCCCATGAAGAGAAGAACCATGTTACAAGAAATCAAACCGTAGAAAATTAAGAAGACATTAGGTTTTTGTCTCTTTTTGTGTCCATAAATCTTAATTTACCGTCAATTTTCATGTTATTAAAATTTATACAAAAAAAACTGTTTGTAGAAATGTGGTTCGTGCAAAGATCGACAAAGTTTTTTTTTTTGTTTCGAAACGATGTCGTGAAAGGTGGCTGATACACGTCTAAAATCATGTAACATGTAAAACACCTTCCTTTCACTCGGCCTGCCCCACACTAGACATCCGCGACAAATTAAATTATTTGTATGAGGTACGCGTAAGACGAGAATATGGAGGCGCCTGTTAAGAAGGTGAATCGAGTAAACAAAATCACTTGGAGCATGCTATTATTGGAATGTCTATCACAACACACGATACTTCAAACTTAATACTTTTGGGTAGCTTTCCAAAAAACTGTATGGATTTTCATCATAAGCACATCCAAGCATGAAAATATTATTTTTCCGTATAAAAGTCTCATTTCGGCCAGTAAAATGGAACACGTCTGCTAGGTGTTGACCTACTACTGTGACGTATTCTGCTGCACGATTTCTTACGACACACGGGTTCTAGATTTTAATTCCGGATATAAAATTGGCGCGTGAGATTTTTTAATAATTAAGGCTAGTTGTTTGTACGTAATGCTGCTCCTACTTTCCCTCTGTCCACTTAGCTAAAGAGAATAAACGCAACAGTGGTAATTAGTAAAATTATTTTAAAAACTCTTTATCCTGAGAAAGCATTCTTGTATTACCTGAGACGTCTTCAAGAGGAGCTGTTGAATAAACCTCTACAACAGTGTAAACAGGAAGGTGATGCCTATTTCACCTGCTCAGGGCACAATACTTATTGTTCATGTTCTGCCGACCTGTAGCGGAAGGATAGGTAATTTTAGTTTTACCATCTTCCGCGCGTATGAATAAGTTGGATGGTTCAAACAGCTGAAATGTTCAAACAGACAGCTGTCAACAAAGGTGCTTCCTGACGCGAAAGCATGGTAAAATATTAGCTTTTTGCAGATTTTAGTACCTTTACAGGTTACACAGATAAAAAAGAAATGTGTAAAAACACTTGTGGGAACGAAAGGAAGTTTTATAAAAAAACCGAATGAAAATGGATACATTTTTTTGGAAGTTATATGCGTCCGAACAAACGGACACAACATTTATATATGTGTGTATATATATACACACACACAATCACACTAGCTGTGCCCGCGGCTCCACTCGCATGGACTGCAAAATTATTGTTTAGATTTTTTTAAAATAAGGTCCCCCCTCCCCCCACTTACGACGCTTCTACCTGCCGCCGGCATTGCTCTCCACGTCCGCGTACGGTAAACCGACTCGCGAAAGTAAATTTTGCGAGATATTTTCTCGCGATAAATAGTAGCAAATATCATCTTTCAGCCGTCCAACTATTTCTGTGCAAGAAATTACGTCGATCTGTTGGCTAGATTGCGACTTTGCATTGTTATTGCGTTTGTGTACTTTTTCAGTTTCCAATAAGAATTTCCCCAAGGGAATGAGAAATTTTCTCGGGGTTAAAGGTAGTCTATATAACTTCCCGGCCCTCCAACTATCTCTGTGCAAAAATTGACGTCGATCCGTTGTTCCGTTGCGACGTGAAAGAGGGACAAACAAACATCCAAACACACTTTAAGATATATGTATATATATATATGTATATATATATATATGTATATATATATATATATATATATACATACATATATATGCATTCGTGGAAATACGAAAATCATGAATAGAGTTTCTGTATGCTAATAATGTTGAGGTGAATACATGCGTTTTTAAAGGATACCTGATTTATTATTCTAATTCAATATACAAATTTTTTTCAGGGTCTCTACAATGCAAAAATACATAAATATTTATAATGTACTCGCTTCGAAAAAATGCCTGATATATTCTAAGAAATACTCGTCACGATTGCAAGATCAGAGAGAGGAGGTGGGATGTCAAAGTTTCTTCGGAACCTGTATTTTGCAAAAGGTGCACGAAAATAACTCAGTAAGCTAAAGTTGACATGGTACGTATTCGCTTAAAATAAAAATGCACCATAAGCGTTCGTAGAGTTAGAGAATCGGGAGTGAAACTGCAAAATGAAGATCCACATTTACGAGGTTTAAAACTCAAAATGAGAATGTACTAAAACTTATTGATCTCANATGAAGATCCACATTTACGAGGTTTAAAACTCAAAATGAGAATGTACTAAAACTTATTGATCTCAAATAGTCTATGATATACTAGATATATCTTTAATTTATTGATATACTGTCTAGTGAAAATACAAAATTGGCAAGGTAATTTTTTATTTTTCTGATCACGTTATGCAATGGAGGATGAAGCCTATGAAAGGCATGTCCTAAGGTGCCACCGCATACATATGTTATAAAAAGGGTAAAATAAAGGGCCATAGATCACATACCAAAATTATAAAGTAGTCTGTACTTTCTTTTAGAGTAACATTGCAAACGTTTATCCATAATGTCGAAGCAGTTATGAATGTAGAAGATATTTAATATCACGTATTAAACCAAACGTGGATCTGTGTATGACTACCACCCTTTACATTTTTTGAAAATTCTTGTCTTCGGTGTAAGAAAAGAAATCATCGTCAATAATGTTCTCGGTGAGCTAGCCAGCAGTATACCAGTTTATAAATAGTAGCTACCCAAAATTTAAAAAAAATATATTATTTGCTTTATTTTTTTTATTGGTAACATAAAATAATATGGATCTTTTATATAGTTCAACACTGTATTTCTCTTATATACTTTATCATCATCGATAACGTACTAATAATAGCAGGGTTTGTCAGAACTGTATTTTTATACTCAAATATCATTATGGGTACATTATTTCACGTTAAGTTTTAATTCATGTGGGTGTCTCGTTGTCTGTCCACCTGCAGCAAAAAGAATACGATACAAAACTCATGAAAGTGAATTTACACCTCCAATAAAATTAAGAAAAACAATAAAATTATCAGGGTACGTTGTAACGCACTTAATTTTTTACTGCAATGTTGCATTTACTAAACTTCACAAATAAAACGTATAGCTAATGCGGTAGAAAAATATCTCTGGCCCTCTCTTACATTACACAGGTCCCTGCATTTTGTGTCCAGGTATGAAATTGCACTTTCAAGTTGATGCACAGCTGGGGAAAAGATAATCCCCGTGAAGTGGGTTTAACAACGTGGAAGCCAAATTATGCAACTGCAGAATCGCTAGTGTGACTTAGCATACGTGGCGTGTTAGAATTTTTTTGTTATCACCTGAGTAGGAAAAAGCTACAGCTTAAGTTGAGAAGATAAGAAAAATGAAAACTCTTCATGCACGAAAAATTTGCACGTAATTACGCTAAAACTAGAGCAAGAGACAGACTGTACCATACCGTGTTTGTGCCGATCGCGTTTAATACTATCTACGACTTAGGACATAATCCGATTACGATCAAATGACTACAACTATTTCTACATCTGCTATAGGTACTGTCATTTTCTACAGATCTTTAATATTTCTCCCCTTCCATAACAGTTACTGTAGAAATTCAAAAGTGTAGAGCTTAACATTTCAGCATTTTATGTCTCCCGAAATTTAATAAAAAAAACTTCCTCAATCAAGTTGTCCTCAATCAAGTTGTTTGATTATGCATTACGTTCACAGCACAGTTTTTATCCGATATGGTTGTGATAAGATCCGATAAGATAGCTTTGTTTCCGTTGAGGATAAAAAAACCCTAATTATTAACATACTTTCTGGCAAGTATGAGTTTCGGGCTACGTAAACATGATGTTTTATCGCGAGTGTTTGAATCTTCACTACATCACGAGTACGAATTCAAAAATTTTACGTAAGTGTAAATCTGCCAACAATTTTATTTTAGTAAATGATTGTATAGGCATATAAATTTAAAGATCGAACAATAGGACATACCGTTACATAATAGCTAGAATTATTATTATCTGTTAGTACGTAATTATATTTGTTTCACAAAAATATTTATATTGAAGACGAAATAACATTTTTACTCAAGTTTCCTATAAACAACACAATAGTTACTAAAGACTGTGCGAATAATTTACATTAGCACTTGTTCATGTTTATTATGCTGCGTTACACAATTAATGCAAAAAAAATTAAAATTATTTGTTTACATAAATATTATATATGAACTGTAGTCATACGCTGCTTTTTCATTCATAACATTTTTAAAATGTATTTCTCGAACATATTAAATTGGCGGAAGTTCAAATAGATACAAGCAACGAGGTTTAACACAAAAACCTTCTGTTTTTTCTTACGCATTGCAGTTCTTACATCACGGTTTTGTAGACGCATTTTTTTTGGGTATTACGGCATCGGAAAATCGAACACAACCGACAGGGGGAAACAAAATATGTAATAAGCAGGGATGGAGAGGTCTGTCAACACGGGTCCAATTAGCGAACCGCAAACTGTGAACGCGGAGTCTCCGCCCGATGATAAACGCCTGGACGTTGGCAGCCTGTTTCCCCCGCTACACCTCCCGTGGGGCCAAACTGTGGGGCGAGGAACCCCGGTCCCAATTCCTTCCCCTCGACAGGGCGCACCATGACGAGGAATTCGCAGCCGTGACGTGACAGTTAATCAAACTTTGTGTGCCTCTCTCAGCCATCGCGTGCACCCCGCTAGCCGATCCGCGGTTATTAACTCCCCTCTCACCCCTACCCGAACCATGTTTCCCTCGCCGTCTTGACACCCCTACATCTCGACCGCGGAGTTATACGTACGCCAATAACCTGTCCTACGAAACGCGAATAATTTTCTCGTCATGGGTCACGTCATCATTCCCACCAACGACGCGGCTGGAAACTCACCCAGAACTGCGAAACGTGAAATTCAAAAGCATTTGTCCACTCCTATACTTTCGCTTTGTCTCCGTAAATTTTTTTCCCGTTCATTATTTTGATTGACGCCTACTCGGAAAATAAAACAACGGCATAATACTTGCACGGATCGCCTCGGTAGCCTGTTCGTAGAGTGGAGTGGAGAGATTTGGGTGACTTTTAACATCGAAGTCTTGAGAACCGATGAGGGTGAAGTGAGGTGAGCATGGAGCTGCATCGGAATGAAAAGGTAGGGGAATCTGGAGATACCTGAGAAAACCCGCAGACCTGCGCCATAGTCCGGCATGTTCATTAGAAATCTCGTAGTTTATTTGAGGTGCAACACGATTCCCATTGGTAGAGTCGTGAAAAAGTCGCGTTATTATTCGATAGTATGATACAGCACTTGACTGATCGGAGAAACCTGGTATGTGGGAGATGTGGGGTTGTGGTGGGACAGGCCAGTTTCAAGAAAATTCAGGCTGGTATGCATTTGTCAACCCTTAGCCAAAGGTATGTGACGTCACGTGCAAACATCGGTTCCGTTTTTAAAGCTTGGTGCTGGTAAGTTGAAGCAAATGGGACATTACCACTAGTGACGAATAGTGTAGGTAACATGAGCACTTTTGAAAGCTCTGCTTAATATCTACTTGTAAGCACACTGTAGGTTCTTTTGCAATGTGTAACAACATTGCCGCGGACCTGATCACTTTATCCATGCGTCAGTCAAGGGAAACTGTAATGTAAATATTTTACAAATTTTCAAATACGTACAATTATACGCATTAAAAAATCAGAAAGAAAAATAGTTCATTGTATTATTGACAAAGTTTACCGAACACTTTTAATTAAACGTTGAGACATGGAACTACTTTCTCTCCGTCGCTACCAACTTTACTGGGCGCATGCCACTACGCGTGCCCGTTAACAATACAAGCATGTAGGGGCTGTGACCTTTTTCAAGGGTTGATCTCGAAAGAGCTTACTTTATCATGAACAGCCTTTAGATGTCACCACATACCTACCTGAGCGCAGATCATGATTCAATTTGCTACTGGCAACTATTGTATGTTTATCTGCGTGACGAGTTAACTGGACATTCGTTGCTCACTCACTCAGCCTTCACTATTGACTGAAATCATCCTTGCGACGTACTACACAGGCTGACGGTCAACTGCAGAAGTCGACAAATCATACTCGTATAGCGTCTTGCGGTTCAGTCTGCAGCCAATAACTCGAGTTTTGTCTACTACTTNGTTGTCGGTCAACTGCGGAAGTCGACAAATCATACTCGTATAGCGTCTTGCGGTTCAGTCTGCAGCCAATAACTCGAGTTTTGTCTGCTACTTCGGGTAGGGACAGGAAAATTTCGTGGGTTCAGTGTCCTGTAGGCGGATTGTATTCTTTGTCGAGTTTCATGTAGTTGTTCATTTGTAACCTTCACAGTAAGTTTCCTTGATCATGTATCATTGAATCCGGTCCTCGTTTTCTTCCAGAATTTTAATAACTATCTTCAATGCTATATCTATTAAACTGTGGGCCACTTTTGAAGCAACTAGAATGCATGCGTGGTTGAAATTTAGCTTGTCTTCAAATAAATCCTGTTCATAATTATGAATTAGGATCGTGCTAATATTCCTGGAATGTTGTTAAGAGTGTGTGTTAGAGAGTGAAGGACTCCGTGGCTGTGTAGCAGTTAGCACGCTTGTCTTGCAACCGAGATGAGGGTCTGGTTTCGGTGGGAATCTAATCGTTCCACTTACAAATGACGAATTTTAATTTTAACATTTACTTCTCAAGAAATGAAAATAATCTCGGGGGATACTAATTACCGAGCAAATCACAATTTACCCGTATGCAACCCTATAAAGAACGTTTGGGGTTTCCAGTGGCCACGATAGCTGTTTCATGTGGAATGTAATGGTTCAAGACCCATGCACGGTGTGACTAGGAACCTGAGCTCCAAACTGGAAGAAAATCTTTCAAAACCCATGAAAATCACATTTAAAAAATATATGTTTTATGTGTCACAGCGTTTTTTTTTGGCAGCAGATGTTGTAGACGAAACCAGATACTCGGGGAAGACGGCAGTCATGGATTCTATCAAAGAACCACCTCAACATTTGCCTGTAGTGATTTCGGGAAACCACGGATAACATAAACCAGGTTAGCTGGACCGGGGATCGAACCCGCGTCCTCCCACATGCGATTCCAATGTGTTACAGCTGCATATACCCGTTCTGTGATACGCGGGATCTGCGGGTATCGTCGATTTAGTCTGTGTATGTATAAGTGCGTTGACTTCATATACGATACAAACAATTTGATATAAGAAGGGTAATTCCGAGCTCACCTTTACTTCAAACTGCCGACCTGGATAAAATTTTATTACCACGTTTACTGGCTGTAGTATTCGATTCTAAGTGAATCGTACAAAGTGTGATATATGCCTGTAGTCTTTTTCAGACGTAGGGAATTATTACAACGGAGCCTTTTACATCCCTCTCCTCCTCCACTATAAATCACACGCAACACTATTAAACATAATTTTGTGGAGTAAACCATACGTTCTTAGTGACATTTACGAACGCTTTGTATTAAGCAGTTTTAAGTAGTACGCTAATGAACAAGTAGTTTTCAATTTAAATTCTTTACTGACAAATTTGTTTGAGATAAATGTTCCTACGATTATGATCACGAGTTAATAACAGACGGAAGTCGTAAAGTGTAGTCGCAGAGTAGATAGTTATACAAAGGCCAAATAGAGTGGCGGGTCCTTTGACGTAGGCATACCCATTCGCTGATTGGCTGCGAGAGGTACTGGAAGTGGACCTTGTGCTGATTGGCTATTGCGATGGTGCGAAAGGTTCCCAAACGGCTGGGTTGCCGACTGGCAAGTTAGTTACCATGCGCTGACTTGCGTACGGCGTTTCGACATATTGCTGGACAGTGACGCCATTTTGCTGGCGTGTGCAGCTGGAGTTCGTGGAATAAGCGACAATTTCACCTCTATGCTGAAGTACTCAATAGTAAACCGGGTGTAATCGAATAAATGATAATAAACACCAGAGTGGGATATATGAGCACAAATAGAGCGGATACCATCAAGGGACAAATTGTCTATCGCCCATAGTTGACCCACAATGGCAGTGGCAATGAGCAGGGGTGGGTGTGCAACCACAATAATAAGGCAACAAGCAGTGCAATAAAATTACAATTTAATTACACGGTTCGGGCAGAAGACACAGGGCTCACACTGTCTGTTCATAGGGTAGGTCACCGTTGGCCACACATACAGTGCAGCGCTGAAGCATATTGCGACGCACATGTACAAAGGTTTCCGGCGTGACAGTGTTGATGTGAGACTGCTCTTCGTATCCGCGTCATGAGCTCATACATCGTATCAAGTGGTGTGGCGTACACCATGGAATTGATGTGGTCTCACAGCCAGAAGTTAGGGGGATTGGCGTCAGGTGAGCGTGGTGGCCATGCTGTGGGGGCCTCCCCTACCTACGTATTTACCGGTTCAGGGAGTGCACGTCGAGGTGCGAGAGAACAGCAGTTGCGAAATGATGTGGGTCCATATCCTGCTGTAACCACATCACCTCTCGAGCACCTCAAAGGAACATCCTCCAAGTATTCCAGTGACAAGTTCTCAGGTACTGGAAATACGAGGCACCACTGAGCCTGAGAGAGANGTGCACGTCGAGGTGCGAGAGAACAGCAGTTGCGAAATGATGTGGGTCCATATCCTGCTGTAACCACATCACCTCTCGAGCACCTCAAAGGAACATCCTCCAAGTATTCCAGTGACAAGTTCTCAGGTACTGGAAATACGAGGCACCACTGAGCCTGAGAGAGATCCATGCGGCACTGAGCGGTGTTATCAGGCGTGCAGAACTGCGCACAGACTGGTTAATGCGCCAAGGACACAGAGTTTCGTACCCGCCTCTGCACATTGCCACTGCTATTATCAGGTTACCTATGGACGATATGCAATTCATTCCTTGATGAAATATGCTCCATTTGGCTCATTTACCCCACTCTGGTGTTTGTTATTATGCATTAGANTTTAATTACACGGTTCGGGCAGAAGACACAGGGCTCACACTGTCTGTTCATAGGGTAGGTCACCGTTGGCCACACATACAGTGCAGCGTTGAAGCATATTGCGACGCACATGTACAAAGGTTTCCGGCGTGACAGTGTTGGTGTCGACTGCTCTTCGTATCCGCGTCATGAGCTCATACATCGTATCAAGTGGTGTGGCGTACACAATCGAATTGATGTGGTCTCACAGCCAGAAGTTAGGGGGATTGGCGTCAGGTGAGCGTGGTGGCCATGCTGTGGGGGCCTCCCCTACCTACGTATTTACCGGTTCAGGGAGTGCACGTCGAGGTGCAAGAGAACAGCAATTGCGAAATGATGTGGGTCCATATCCTGCTGTAACCACATCACCTCTCGAGCACCTCAAAGGAACATCCTCCAAGNTGATGTGGGTCCATATCCTGCTGTAACCACATCACCTCTCGAGCACCTCAAAGGAACATCCTCCAAGTATTCCAGTAACAAGTTCTCAGGTACTGGAAATACGAGGCACCACTGAGCCTGAGAGAGACCATGCGGCACTGAGCGGTGTTATCAGGCGTGCAGAACTGCGCACAGACTGGTTAATGTGCCAAGTACACAGAGTTTCATACCCGCCTCTGCACATTGCCACTGCTATTATCAGGTTACCTATGGACGATAGGCAATTCATTCCTTGATGAAATATGCTCCATTTGGCTCATTTACCCCACTCTGGTGTTTGTTATTATGCATTAGANGGCAATTCATTCCTTGATGAAATATGCTCCATTTGGCTCATTTACCCCACTCTGGTGTTTGTTATTATGCATTAGATTACATCCAGTACATATGCTTTAAGTGGGTTATCTGCAATTACGAGCTGAAGTCTGCAGATCAGTTGTGTCTGCAATCCGAAACACACAAATTACAACAAATTATTGCAAATTATTTATTCCCACTTTTATGTACTATAATCGCACCCTGCAACTATTAAAACAGTTCATAAACCGACAATGTTATAATAATCGTAATAACGAGGCCACAAATAATTATATTTTTGTATAGTACAATCTCTGTGATAAAATTTTCCGTTGCCCATTTCTTCATTCCAAAGACATTAAAATAAATAAGACACTGTAGGTTCTTAGAGAACTCGCATACTAGTTTCCTAATTTCGTGTAGGGAAATTTCGGTGTAGTGTTTCTTTACTAACTTTGTGAAAGTTGGTTACACCTTTACGTGGGAAATAAAATTAATAGATTGCATAGGGATGCTCACATCATATTTCCGATATTCAGTTTTTTGTTCTTTATAGACAAAGTCGCATAAAACATTTACCAAATACGTGACGATAAATTACGAGGTTTGACACAGAATTTTAAAAGCATCGTATAAAATAGTAATAATTATAATTACTTACTAAGTTTCAAACATTGTAAAAAACCTCGTATAAGTTTAGATTTCGCTATTCAGAATGATAGTGTTTTACTTGATTAACGTTAATTGTTGCTGACGTGAATTAAAGCATAGTAGAAGTGACTGAGATGTTGCAAAAATTATCTAATGATTCGCAAAATATCGCCATTTTGTGTTTACGTCCACTGACGACTAACATACTGCCTATAGGAAACCGAGTTTTNATGATTCGCAAAATATCGCCATTTTGTGTTTACGTCCACTGACGACTAACATACTGCCTATAGGAAACCGAGTTTTAGAAATTTTGAGGAGTTGTGTTCATCTGAAGAAAATTTGAAATCTCCAGTAAACATCGTATTTATCTTTGGAATTCTGCTTTGTTCTAAACACTTCCTCTCTTTGCCAGCCACTTTATTCAAACTGCTTTTTCCCCAACTCGTCTCTTCTCGATGTAATTTCTGGCTACTTTTTTTAATATGAGATCCTGTTTACATGTTTACAGAGACACTTTCTCAAAATGCACGTTTTAAAAAGTATACAGTTTTTCTTAGACTACTTTAAAAAGTTCGGATTTCAGGCGTCAACGTTCTACGTAATTGATATTTCTTCTTTTCTTTTGAAGCTGCCAAGAAATCCTATTATATATATTTTGCAAACATTTCACAAATTCGTCTAATGATCTACTTTTCCTGTTGCGTAAGGTGTATCTGTAAATGCACATAAATGCTGTTTCCCCACTTTTTTTTTTTCAGCTTATGTTTTCAATCTTGTTTGAGCCCATCGTAAATATAAAGCTTAAAAATGCATGAAACGTAAATCACTCTCAATCATTCGTCAATTTATATCGAAGGTAAGTAGATCCGCACACTAAGAAAATCACTGATTGCATTTAACATTCGAAAACCGACAAATGTATAGCTGCAGTATAAAACTCAAGTATATACAACAGGTAAATTGTTCCCTATATTATTATAACAATTAAAATATGTTAACATAAGGAAGCGGTGTCAGTTTCCAAAAAACACTGGATAGTGTTGCAATAAATTTTAACACTTTACTTTATAATAATTTTATGTGTGTGTAATTACAACATACATTCGGTATAACATGTTTTCAATTTTCAAACCCAATGCGTACGCAAAAACTATTTATAAGCTCACTTCTAGGCGGTCACGTTGTGAAATAAGTTCTCTCTGGATCAAACCACATCGGAAGTAGATAAGACTTATGTAAGTGGGAGAGAAAAAGCCCCTTTGAAGAGGTCGCTACCAAACTTATGCTTCAGTGAATATATTCGCTATCTCTCCATGTGGCAGAGCTCTCGTTAGCTATTGAAGTGGTCTAGTTAACTATTCCAGCTTGTCATTTTCCTCTTTGCAGTAATTTATACCTGTAAGAGACTCTTGGAAGTAAGAGGAACTGAAGAAACATGAATAGGGCGTGTCTAGACTTGAATGCCGGGTGTTTTATACCACTCGGTTACGTAGTGAGCTGCATGCTACTGGATTCTAGGGGAGCTATTAAAGGCCGTTTTACAGTTCTCATCTATTTCAACGTCTTAGACTTGGTGCACAAACTTACCCCAATACTCATATCTGTTTTCTTTTAGTGCTTTTCAAACTGCACTGATATTCACAGAAATATTTTTTTTTCAATCCAATGTGTACGAAAAAAAAATTAAGTATCATATCTTAGCTATCTAAGGATACTAATTAATGTTTCCATTGAAATCTTAATATGTTATTTCGCCAACCTCAAAGAAAAATGCTATACTGGTAGAATACTTGTTGCTAAATAGAACATCATAGCATCAGTTTCACATAGTAAAACACAGATAATAAGCCGCTGTAACTGGAACTATTCGGTTATCGTTGGCGAATGGATGTGCGATTTGAAATTCTATATCGTACAGTTTCGCTTCACAAAAAAAATAGTAATACAGGAAAACGATTAACTAATATTTTTTATCGTTTACACATATAGTTGCATGTCACACAATCGTAATAATCGATTTTCACAACTTTAGCTATATATACTTATTGTCTGTAAAGCATTCCTGAAATAACTATATTTTCGCAACATCCAAACTGTATCTGCAACTTCTATGCATTGCCAAATCAAATATTTTACAGCCTTAAAATACTTTACATAACGTGAAGAGTACAAAAATACGCACAGCTGATGCTCCGTAACGCAAACCTTTACCACGAACATCATCTGTGTAATACTTCCAGTTCAAAGGCAGCAATACTGCAGTTATGCTACAGGCGCATTAACACGAAGGATGCAAACTGGTTATTATGTGGCAAGATTATTATTCAAACACGTGACCCAACTAACACAATGCTATTCATTGAGACAATAATACAAAGAAAAATGTACACCCTCAAAGCCAGTAAGAGCTTTAACACGTTCAATTACTACGGTGTAATTGTAAAGTGGTCCATTTATCAATTGGACGTGTTACTGACAAGTGCCGGGATATTAATTTTGCAGATTACATACTCTTGCGAATATTAATCATCTACTGTATTTTTAGTACTTCAACTACTGACCTGTTTCTATTGCACGCGAAACTTCCATTCAAAGGACGCACGCGTAGTTAAAAATTGCTTCATCACATTCAGCCATATTGCCAATATTGCAAAGTTACGTTATACTGTACTTTAGGCCACCAATGGTTATAAACGTGGGTGCCTTATATTTGGAGATGTTCTACGTGTCCTAGAAGCTCACAAGCACTAAGGGTGACACACGTACATGTATTACATGTCTCATCACCTCAATGGGTATATCAGTGAATTGATAAGCAGTTTTTTGTTGCCAACAAATTGTTTCTTTGAGGTTTTCAACAGCAACTCTACAATTTTAACGCAACATTTATGTAAATATCTACTCCTAAAAAATATACTATTTCGATGATTCTATTCATGATTATATTCCTTAAAATAACCAAGAATGCTCTTGTGTTAGCCATTACACTCTCATAGACACGAAGTGAAAATAACTAAAACATAACAATTTGATGAAACTCTACTACATGCTATTTGTGAGCAGACACCATTCATAATATTAAACGATTTTTTTTTGTGGAGCTCTACTTTTTATTAATGGAGGCCAAGATAAATTGCGGACTTCAAAACCATCACTGCGTGGCTCGGACGTTATTTATTTCAAGGTCAGTCTCAGCTTAACATATAACGCAAACACATATTAAACCAGCCCTTCTTGTCCCACACACAGCGACCTTTAGTTCAACTCGTTTNCAGTCTCAGCTTAACATATAACGCAAACACATATTAAACCAGCCCTTCTTGTCCCACACACAGCGACCTTTAGTTCATCTCGTTCNTCAACTCGTTTAACACAGGACGAGACCATAATCCCCGAGGGCGGTACGAACTGCTCGCATTCTCTCCTGCACCGGAAATGCTTTCAGCTCCTGCGTTAACCACACGTTTCCTTATTCGCATGCAGTGTGACAGCTCAGAAAGATACGATTTCAGATAATACTTAAAGGGAGCGATTAGGAACGTTCTTCTTGTTATTTTTCTGCCGCGATTTGTATTTCCATATTTTTTAAGTTTGATTTTCATAACGAAAAGGTGCTATAGGCTGTTTGCGGTAAAGTGAGCACTTTTGAAAGCTCTGCTAAATTTATACTTTCAGCCCGTTGGTTGCTTATCTTTCCGCGTACCTATCACAATAAACACTGTTATGTGACTTTCAGCTGACGTTTACTTCAGTTGTTTCATATGTACACTGTATACTCATTAAATAAACAACAAACAGTAATAAATCAGAACTATAAACATATGCACGTTAATTTGAGGAAATAATAGGCCTATTGGTTTTTGAATACTGATTGATGTTCACGATTATTTTTCTGTTTAGACGTAAATTAATGCCTTTAACAATGGTAAACATCTCCAAGGGCATAAGAAAATATGTTTTATTTAGGTCGCCAACAGTATAGCAGAAGATTCAAACATTTTTTTCCCCGTTATAATAAAAGGCAAAACTTTCTAACAATTAAATATTATCGCTGATCTGTAATGGAGTTAACTATTCGTGCTATAATATCTATATGACGTGCCATATTTGCTACATATGTATAAGGGTACCACGGTTGTGTAGTGATCAGACCACTCGCCTTTCACCAAGGTGAACTGGTTTCTATTTTCCATTGGGTAGACCCGAATTTTTGCATACAGGAAATGTGGCGGGTGTGATCATTGGCCGGTGGATTTTCTCAGAGTGCCTCAGTTTCCTCCACGATCGAATTCCATCGCTGCTCCATCATAGATGCTTAGCATTTTTTTTTTAGACTATTCGAACGTTCACTTTGAAAAATTTTTGAATAGCTGATGTGCTCGCCCGTTAAAAAAAGGCGCGCTTTCACAGAATACGATGAAATGACTTCTTCATATAAAAGACAGCGTACCTTAAACAATCGGTAAATGACCTAAGAATAACGTTTAACAACATTTACAAGTAGAACTATATTGTATTAATACCTTACAAATCAATATTTTAATACAAATCTACGCATAAGAATATGGCAGCCGTTGCTATTATATCACGAGTAACGAAAACAACTGCAATGAAACTCAATGGCTAAACAGAATTGATCCAAATTTTTACAGCATACTTCCACAGTAATATTTGTCACTTGATGCAAGTTTCNTCAATGGCTAAACAGAATTGATCCAAATTTTTACAGCATACTTCCACAGTAATATTTGTCACTTGATGCAAGTTTCATGAAAATTCGTCCACACACGCAGTTTTTAAACATAACACTAACGTTTGCTAAGTCCTACTGCTCTGCTTACAAAAAAAAATCACATTTGGCTTATAAAATTGAAATGTGTACACAATTCTGAATGTTACTATACCAAAATATTAAAAACACAATACGTAGTCGCTGACAATGCATTTCACGAAACCGCATCGACGCATTTAATGCAGAATCTATTTTTGCCCCAAATTACTTGCCTTTAGGGATTGTAGTGCAAATTAGTATTTACTGTTTGATATATCGGCTCATACAAAATTAAACTATTAGGACAGACGTTATAATACTCTTTTAACATGTTTATAACACTAAAAAAATTATTCACGTGCAGTATAAAACATTTTTATGCCGTTGTTGTTTCAAAACGAGTGGCATACGTGCCAAGTGCCAAGTGACTCTACGATCGTAAGTTCAGAATCGCCTAGATACTAAATAACACACACACATTTATTTAAGCTTTCATAATTGAAACACATATCGCAAAAATAACAAACCACACGTATCCGAAGTTTCTTAAGGTTTATTCAACATTTAAAACCTATACTGATTGCATTTGCATGAAGTACCACATTTTCCAGGTAGGCTTAAAGTTTTAAGAACATCTGACACAAGAAACTATGCGTAAATACAGCAGAAAGCAATATAAAACAAGACAACTTCACTCAGAACATGTAAAAAATAAAATTTACGTTTATGAATATTTTATTTCAGAAATTACAAACAAACATTTAAAATCATGTTGGTCGTAAACCGTTGTTTTGTTGACACACGAGCGCGGACCGGAAAAAAAACCGGACCAGCTAACTTGAACGTTGCGTCAGCCAGGTGATGATATGAAATAGTTAGAAACAAAAAAGTCTTACAACCACTCCAATTTTATTCATATTTGCATTGAACTTAAATTAATTTAATTGAAAATGACACAGCATTTTTAACTTTACGGATAGTAAGACGATAAAACATGGAACAGTTAAATTGGCAGCGAACTACTTCTCGTAGTTCGCTGCCAATTTAACTGTGAGTATGACGGCAATTGTTCACGTTCAAATATATGCAGTTACGGACAGTGTGATTTCAAAAGTGCTGATTTAATAGTGAACCACCGATAGTGTAATGGAGACTTGGAATTATTCAATACTTATGATGATTCCATTTGCAAATCAGCAACCAGCATTAAAAAACGATTTATTATATATCCTACTGATTTCACATGGCAAAATAATTAAATCATCACAGTGCTTTAACTTTCGGGAAATTAATAAACCCAAAATTTATATCCCCCTTAAATACAACATTATTTATTAGTTCCGAAAGGAAACGTAGGTAAAAGACAAGTTACGTGTGGACGTGAAGGCTTCATAAAATCCGATATCACTAATTGTAATCAACGTTCTTCAGTTGGCTTCTCCAGTACTGTGAGAATCACGGTGCCTTAAACAACCGAAAAAAAACTTTGAGTTATAGTCCCATTCTGAAATAGCCGCCAAGAAAAATATTGTAAGATATCGTCAGAGATTTAAAACGCTTGTCTGCTACCCTTCCATGTAAAACAGAACCAATTATACCACCGTTCATTGAATTTGTGAAAGGACCCTTTATTGTNGTCTGCTACCCTTCCATGTAAAACAGAACCAATTATACCACCGTTCATTGAATTTGTGAAAGGACCCTTTATTGTGGTCTTCTATTGATTCCTGCAAGTCAGGGAAAGCTAATGACGTATAATAACCACTTTGGACTTATGCCACTGTACAACTATTATGTCGTAACATTTCAGAATGTGACATGTACGTGTATTGTGTGTGTGTAAATATATAACATATATGACACGGGGAAAACATTTTGCAGGTAATTCCTTACGAAAATATAAGACACAAATGAACGTGCAACTTATCCCCTAAAGTGAATATTAAGGGAGTTGTGCGCCCCCAAAATTTGAGTTATAAAATGCATTTAATTGGAAATATCAGAAACCGCTTGTGATCATGTAAGAAGTCGGTGAATGGTGTTTTTTTATAAAGGAGATATTACACCTCTAAAAACGCCGTGGAAATGGCTGTTGCATCCAAAGTTTGCATCAAACTTTGTAACAATACGTTCTAAGCAATTTTTTTAAAAGAAAACCTGTGAATTAGCACATCTAAATTAACAAAATAGGTCGTCTTGTCGGAACACACTCAGGTGAACCGTTTGTGAGGTAATTCGTGTTGAACATTCAAAACAGAACCATACCAGGTAGGTAAACTGCAAAACAGAGTACGGCTATTAAAAAAATAATTTGACTATTTTTCCGGGGCTCACGGTTCCCTTAGTAATCACTTGACAAGAAATACGGTACTTACATTTATTCTTATACTAACTGTGCCCGCAGCCCTGCTCGCGTGGACTACAGAATTATTGTTTCGTTTTTTTTAATAAAGTTGAATTTTACTTAGTGTTAATTTTCTATACTCTATACATATTATAAAACTCAACGTCTCGGTGAATTAAATGGCCAAAAAAACTCTTATTAGAATTTCTCTGTTATATATAGACATATGCTACCGTGGAGTATTTTCAGATATTTTTAATCTACACAATTCTTTGCTACATGATATTGTTCCATCTTTAACAGTTTAGACAGCGTATTGCAAGAGAACGCGCTGGCGGCAAACTTTTTTCCGACTTGATTCACTATAATCGTTTGTAAATTTTTTGAGATATTTTCCCGCGATAAAAAGTAGCCAATATCACCTTTCAGCCTTCAAACTATTTCTGTGCGAGAAATTACGACGATCTGTTGCTTGGTTGCAACGTTGCATTGTTATTCCGTTTGTGTACTTTTTCATCTAATATATAAAATTCTCCCGTCACAGTGTTAGTCACTGAACTCCTCCGAAACGGCTNTATATATCTAATATATAAAATTCTCCCGTCACAGTGTTAGTCACTGAACTCCTCCGAAACGGCTGGACCGATTTTTATGAAATTTTTTATGTATACTCGGTAGGTCTGAGAATAGATTTATATCTATTTTTTACACCCATAAGCCCCTAAGTAATAAGGGTGGCCACCCCCAAACAATTTTTTTTTATTGTTTGAACAAAATGTTTATTTTTTATTTTTTTATGATGTGGCATCAAAAAATACATACCCTCCTAAATTTTCACCCTTCTTCCACCAACCTTTAATTTTTTTTAGCGATATTAGTAATTTAATACATTTTACCCTAGGTCGATAACTGATCAATTATCATCGATCATTTATCGATCTNTCAATGGCTAAACAGAATTGATCCAAATTTTTACAGCATACTTCCACAGTAATATTTGTCACTTGATGCAAGTTTCGTGAAAATTCGTCCACACACGCAGTTTTTAAACATAACACTAACGTTTGCTAAGTCCTACTGCTCTGCTTACAAAAAAAATCACATTTGGCTTATAAAATTTAAATGTGTATACAAATCTGAATGTTACTTCACCAAAATATTAAAAACACAATACGTAGTCGCTGACAATGCATTTCACGAAACCGCATCGACGCATTTAATGCAGAATCTATTTTTGCCCCAAATTACTTGCCGTTAGGAATGGTAGTGGAAATTAGTATTTACTGTTTGATATATCGGCTCATACAAAATTAAACTATTAGGACAGACGTTATAATACTCTTTTAACATGTTTATAACACTAAAAAAATTATTCACGTGCAGTATAAAACATTTTTATGCCGCTGTTGTTTCAAAACGAGTGGCATACGTGCCGAGTGACTCTACGATCGCAAGTTCAGAATCGCCTAGATACTAAATAACACACACACATTTATTTAAGCTTTCATAATTGAAACACATATCGCAAATATAACAAACCACACTTATCCGAAGTTTCTTAAGGTTTATTCAACATTTAAAACCTATACTGATTGCATTTGCATGAAGTACCACATTTTCCAGGTAGGCTTAAAGTTTTAAGAACTTCTGACACAAGAAACTATGCGTAAATACAGCAGAAAGCTATATAAAACAAGACAATTCACTCAGAACATGTAAAAAAAAAATTACGTTTATGAATATTTTATTTCAGAAATTACAAACAAACATTTAAAATCATGTTGGTCGTAAACCGTTGTTTTGTTGACACACGAGCGCGGACCGGAAAAAAAACCGGACCAGCTAACTTGAACGTTGCGTCAGCCAGGTGATGATATGAAATAGTTAGAAACAAAAAAGTCTTACAACCACTCCAATTTTATTCATATTTGCATTTAACTTAAATTAATTGAATTGAAAATGACACAGAATTTTTAACTTTACGGATAGTAAGACGTTAAAACATGGAACTACTTCTCGTAGTTCGCTGCCAATTTAACCGTGAGTATGACGGCAATTGTTCACGTTCAAATATATGCAGTTACGGACAGCGTGATTTCAAAAGTGCTGATTTTATAGTGAACCACCGATAGTGTAATGGACACTTGGAATTATTCAATAGGTATGATGATTCCATTTGCAAATCAGCAACTAGCATTAAAACACGATTTATTATGTATCCTGCTGATTTCACATGGAAAAATAATCAAATCATCACAGTGCTTTCATTTTCGGGAAGTTAATAAACCCAAAATTTATATCCCCCTTAAATACAACAGTATTTAACAGTTACGAAAGGAAACGTAGGTAAAAGGCAAGTTACGTGTGGACGTAAAGTCTTCATAAAATTCGGTATCACTAATTGCAATCAACGTTCTTCAGTTGGCTTCTCCAGTACTGCGAGAATCACGGTGCCTGAAACAACAGAAAAAAAACTTTGAGTTAAAGTCCCATTCTGAAATAGCCACCAAGAAAAATATTGTAAGATATCGTCAGAGATTTAAAACGCTCGTCTGCTACCCTTCCATGTAAAACAGAACCAATTATACCACCGTTCATTGAATTTGTGAAAGGACCCTTTATTGTGATCTTCTATTGATTCCTGCAAGTCAGGGAAAGCTAATGACGTATAATAACCACTATGGACTTATGCCACTGTACAACTATTATGTCGCAAAATTTCAGAATGTGACATGTACATGTATTATGTGTGTGTAAATATATAACATATTTAACACGGGGAAAACATTTTGCAGGCAATCCCTTACGAAAACATACGACGCAAATGAACGGACAACTTATCCCCTAAAGTGAATATTAAGGGAGTTGTGCGCCCCGAAAATTTGAGTTATAAAATGCGTTTAATTGGAAATATTAGAAAACGCTTGTGATTATGCAACAAATCGGTGAATGGTGTTTTTTATAAAGGAGATATTACACCTCTAAAAACGCTGTGGAAATGGCTGTTGCACCCTATGTTTGCATCAAACTTTGTAACAATACGTTATAAGCAATTTTTAAAAGACCACCTGTGAATTAGCACGTCTAAATTAACAAAATCGGTCATCTTGTAGGAATAGATTTAGGTGAACCGTTTGTGAGATAATTCGTGTTGAACATTCAAAACAGAACCATACCAGGTAGAAAAATCACAAAACAGAGTAGGGCTATTTAAAAAAGAATTTGAGGATTTTTCCGGGGCTCACAGTTCCCTTAATAATCACTTGACAAGAAATACGGTACTTAAATTTATTCTTATACTAACTGTGCCCGCAGCTCCGCTCACGTGGACTACAGAATTATTGTTTCGGTTTTTTTTAATTAAGTTGAATTTTACTTAGTGTTAATATTCTATACTCTATAAATATTATAAAACTCAACGTCTCGGTGAATTAAATGGTAAAAACACTTATTAGAATTTCTCTGTTATAGTTAGATATATGCTACCGTGGAGTATTTTTAGATATTTTTATTCTACACAATTCTTTGCTACATTATATTGTTCCATCTTTAACGGCTTAGACAGCGTATTGCAAGAGACTGCGTTGGTGGGAAACTTTTTTCCGACTTGATTCACTATTATCGTTTGTAAATTTTTTGAGAGATTTTTCCGCGATAAAAAGTAGCCAATGTCATCTTTCAGTCCTCAAACTATTTCTGTGTAAGAAATTACGTCGATCTGTTGCTCGGGTGCGACGTTGCATTGTTATTCCGGTTGTGTACTTTTTCATTTTCCAATAAGAATTTCCCCGAGGGAATGAGATCTTTTCTTGGGATAAAAAGTATCCTATGCCACTTCCCGGCCCTTCAACTATCTCTGTACAAAAAATCACGTCGATCCGTTGCTCCGTTGTGACACGAAAGGACAAACAAACAAACACACTTTCGCATTTATAAAACTAGTTAGGATTTTCGTTAGAAATACACTGCCGAAGTTTGTCCCCATGTTTTAGAAACACGTATGGGTAGACTGTATATATATATATACATACAATGTATATACACATAGACTGGTTCGCCTAACCTGAAAATCACGAAATTGCTATTTTCGGTAAATGAAATTACGCACGGGGCGAGGTAATTTTCCGCAAAGTGACTATTCATAACACGTGTATGGACAAAAATAATTAGACTTCAGATGGTTGTTCTCCTGGTAACATACATTTATTTCAACGGCATCTGGAAGTACGTGCAAAGTGGAGTTCAGTGATATAGCATATGTAATGGAAAGTACTACAGAAACGTCACGAAATAATGTGCAAATATGATTAAGTTTGGGGGGCCGGTAGCAAATCCCTCCATTTCAGTCCACCCCTATAAACAGCTAAACATATGAACCGAATGCAAAGAAAGTTTCATAATAAAATTTCGGAAAATATCCCTTTCCCTATCGCTTAGTACTTTAAATCAAACACTCCCTCCCTTACTTCACTTGCTGTTGGTGGCAAATTATAAAAATGCATGACGTGTCTTAACGCATTGTGATTTCTGGCTAATGAAATTGGTTTATTATTGGTTTTATATGGATTGGCGTGAGAACTTGTGTGGTAGTGAAATTCGTGTTTATAGCAAATTTCCAGGACCAAATCAACGTGGGGATCCGTTTCTGTGACGTGAGGTGAACTGTTACGAGGTAAGCTGGGGCTTACTCACTGCTATACCTTCTCGGTGCACGCAGCAGGAACCAATAACCACTGCGGAGCCCAGGGAAACTAAACGTATTTCGACCATTCACAACGAGCAGGCACGGGACCCCTTACACATGTCCTGTGGCGTCAGCTGCTGAGCTACGTTTAAGTGGTGGAAGTGTAAACTAGCCAGAAACAGGGTACAGCACAGAGCTAACGCCGGCTTACCTTGCAACAGTTCTCCACACGTCACTGATCCGTATAATATCCATGACAATTTAAACCCGTACATGTGGCGGAAATATAAACAGTGATCAGAAGAATAAAACAAAGCTGGGCTTACAAAATTTCGGTGTGCCTGTTTCGGGCACGAAGCCGTGGGTTTTACGTGAATACGTTATCTTTATTGGGTAATATTTACTTTGTGGTATGCGTGTGAAAATGAAAGTAACGTAATTAATACTTGGTGTTTTTGGCTTAAGTCAGCAGTTCTACGCGACATTTTTCGTTTACAGCAAGCATATTGGAGTCACGAGATATACTGCTCTGAAATTTTCGCCCATGCTTCAAACAGCCACCAGTCGCCGCGGGCCCCCACCTGCGCGCGCGCATGCGCAGTCGCCTACCCGATCGAACCAGACCACATTTATCACAATCGTGTTATTGGTCACGATGTTACAGTGTAGGAATGGATCACATCTCTAGTCTTACATCGCCGTTTCCGTCATGTAACCCCAATGTGTTGCCCTAATCTTAAAGACGCATTCACGTCAAAAAAATTCCCAGGTAACCACGAACCAGGAATACCAACTGAACTCTCCTGTTATGGTATATTTTACAAACTAGTGCATTTTTCCTTTAGTTCTGAGGGTGGTTTGGTATACAGCTACTTCCAGGGCAATAGCAGTGTTTTACTGTGCCACAGATAATGTTTACAAAAACACAATTAGTCGACCGTCAACCTGTCCAGTATCTCGGCGCAAAAAAAAAAGCCATTAAAACAATTCTGTCCAACAGAGGTAAAGGGCACTACAATTGTTTATTTTACAAAACCGAGAATTTGGCATTGTTTTATTNTTGTCTTACATCGCCGTTTCCGGCATGGTACCCCAATGTGTTGGCCTAATCTTAAAGACGTATTCACGTCAAAAATATTCCCAGGTAACCGCGAACCAGGAATACCAACTGAACTCTCCTGTTATGGTATATTTTACAAACTAGTGCATTTTTCCTTTAGTTCTGAGGGTGGTTTGGTATACAGCTACTTNTAGTCTTGTATACAGCTGTTTCCATTGCAATAGCAGTGTTTTACTGTGTCACAGATAATGTTTACAAAAACACAATTAGTCGACCGTCAACCTGTCCAGTATCTCAGCGCAAAAAAAAAAAAACCATTAAAACAATTTTGTCCAACGGAGGTAAAGGGCACTACATTTGTTTATTTTACAAAACCGAGAATTTGACATTGTTTATTTCAGTTTTCACGCTCTTTTCAGGGATGCAAAGCAATGTCTCCTACGCGGAATAATTAGCGATTTAGCCAGTAGGAAAGGGCAATGTGTGCCATCATAACATCGAAAAGCACTCCTGATAAGTTCCATAATTATGACATAGTGCCCTTTACCTGCGATGTACAGAATTGTAAACGGGACTACGTTTAGAACAGTCAAAATAAGTACAATCGTGCGTGGAATAGACTATA
>NQII01005430.1:0-15607 GCA_002778355.1 Clitarchus hookeri | reverse complement strand
GCGTTTACCAAGCAGCGGCGGATCTAGAGACCCATTACGGGTGTTCAATACCGAAAAATTACCAAACGTAGTCCAACTTTTACGCGTTGTACGTGATAACATTTTCCTCGAATAAAAAAAAAATTATACTTTATAATTTTTGAAAATGTTATGTCAAGGCAACCTCACATGGCGCAGTTGGTTGGTGGGCCGCCGGTCTGCGGTACGGGAGGTTCTGGGTTCGAATTCTAGGTAAGTCATGGGTGTTAGTTTAAGTTAGGTCATAAGTCAGTCTATAAGCTGTCCCCTGATAAGCCTCCAGGCATAACACCGGTGGACGTTAATAAGCCCTTTCCAATACAATTTACTGTGAAATCCAAAATGTTTTTGTTTTGCTGCAGCCATAATAACAAATACGAACTAAGACGTACAAATGAAAAAAATTTACAACCTGGGTTACCGCTTGACACATACAGGATGTCCCATTTATCTTGATCACCTACAGTAACTCTGTACCGGAACTCCAAATGAAAAAGTTTTTCATACAAAAATTGTATAACTGGAAGGGGAAAATAATACTACTTGGGAGTCTGCTTTAAAGCATTATTTATTAGTGAGATACGAGTACTAACATCAGTTTTTTAAATGGCGCCATTATCTATTGGTCAAATTTTCAATGAAACCAGTCAAGACGTATTTAAACATGTAGCACAATGTACACTTCCATGAGATGAACATTAAATACGACATAGAAAGTGGGGCATCTACTGCCCATTTGCAGTACTATCAATTTGGGTACAGTGAGGGGTAGAACATTAACTTTAGATGTTTGAAGTGGTGACCACTGGCAGCGATACAGAAGTTCATTTGCTGGATGAATGACAACACTGATTTCTCCAGTGTTGCCCGCTGAAGAGCATTACAAGCTCACAATACGTTCCTGCATGTTCTCTAGGGTTGTTGGAATATCTCGATAGACAGCGCCTTTGCGGTAACCCCAAAGAAAAAAGTCCAGGGGTTAAAGTCAGGAGACCGAGCAGGCCACGCAACTGGTCTTCCACGATCATTCCACCTACCAGGATATTTTTGGTCCAGAAAACGATGTCCATTCACTTCATTATGTGCTTGGCATCCATCATGCTGGTACATCTTCATTCTGTTTCTTGGAGGTATTTCCTCCAGAAGATCAGGAAGAATTGTTTATATGAGGGTGGCATACTCCCTGCCATTATGGTTACCATTAATGAAATAAGGTCCTATAACCTTATTGCCAACCATCCCACACTAGATGTTAACTCTTCATTGGCGCTGATGGTCCACCTGTCGAAGCCATCGTGGGTTCTCGACGGCCCAATAATGGATTTTCCTTATATTCACTTTACCTGAGTTGGAGAACGACGATTCGTCGTTTAAAAGAACATCTGAAAAAATGTTCGGGTTGGCGATAATTTGATGCTGTTCCCATTGACAGAACTCTACACGATTCTGGAAATCATTCCCCTGCAATTCATGGTGTAAGTGTACATGATAGGGATGGAACGCATGATGCTTTAGAATGCGATGTGCACTCAATTTCGGAATGCCAATGTCGGCTTCAAGTTGGCATTTGCTTGCGTGTGGATTAACTGCTACAGCAGCGAGAACAGATGTGTTGCTGTGGGTTCAAATTGCCCTTTCCGCAAAGCTTCCCAAAAAGACGGGAAAACATCCATCTGGACGGTGGGGTCCCGTCTGGGTATCGCACTGTGTAGAATTTCTCCGCCTGACTAGCAATATACCGACCTTCAACAGACTGAACGACGTGTGAGCAAACCAAATCATCGATAATGGAAATAACATAACCGTGTGTGTGTGTTTCAGTACAACTCACTTGAACTTACTACACGCTGTACTGTAAAATAATACTAACACATTCATCTCCTAACGTCCATTCTCGATAGATGAGCAGTATTTCTACCTCCTCGTTGTTGGAGTACCTACACTTTCGTTACGACAACTCTCACCCTGCAGTGTACTGTATTCGACTGCACACGGATGACATTGAATAGTCATCGTGTTGTGTGCGTTCCTTTGTTTCCTCTAAGTGCTACCTCTGCAGAAAGGAGCACGCCACTCTGGGTACCTGCACTGTTTGTATCACCTCCACATAAAATACAGTGCATCAACGCCATACTGTACTGTACCATCCAGCGCGATCGCGCGGCAAGGCATCACATAACGGCTATTCATGAACCCTTATGAGTCCCAAAGTATGTGGCGGTTTTTAACGATCTGTTTATTCGACTGGTACACTGTGATACATTGTTGAATAGGTCTTTACGAGCTTCATTGAACTATTGACGAATATAAACATGGTGCCATTTAAAATACTGATGTTAGTACTCGTAAGTAGCTATGTAAAGCCGAAACGGGCGCACAGGGAACAGGGAAAGGAAGTGAGTTGGACAAGAAACAAAAGATCCTTCTCCGTTTTTCTTCTGCGCAGCGGCGGCCTTCCCCTACCTTGGCACGGCTGGAGCGGTGGAAAACGGATCCTCGGCGTTAGAGTCCGAATTACACGAGAAAAAGTGAAACTCGCGCATTGTAGTTTATGACGCGTTCATCACGCACACCTACCTAGATTTTGAAACATGTTAATTTTTTCAAACGTAGCCAAGAATACCTAGAACTGTTTTTCCATTACTTATAGTGGTAATGAAGACCGAAAAAGTGACGTTAAACGTTAATGTCTAGATTCGCTGTTTGTGCCACAAGTCGGTTTAGAAACGTCCTTCAGACGAGCATAAAAATGTATAGGCACCTACAAGTTTATGTAACTAGCCAGTGATTTGTTCGAGCCCAGTCTATGGTGAAGCTAACAAAAGCAAAATTGCCAATATGGTACTCTAGGGCTTATGAACCATTAAAATAGCAAAATATTGTAGTAAAAGAGAAAATTCTAAACAAACAAATTTATGCTGCTCATAAAATTTTTGCCACAACAAATTATAGACAAATATGAACCTACACTGTAAAACTTGGAACGTTTTCCTCACCACGTAAAACTTGTGTCTATTCCTCCTCACAGCACCACATGTAAAATCGTCTATTACAATTACATTTTTGTGCCATTTTCTTACACTTTGGTAATGAAAAGTCGTACTGGTTTAGCTGTTTACTAGGGTGGGTCTTTTTTTTTATTTCTCGATATTGAAAATGGCACAGCGATTGAAAGGTGCTAAATGGTGTTGGTAATCCAAACGTAAACTTTTATTACGCTTTATTGAGTTTTATTGCCTCCAGATTGTAATTAAAGATTTAAAAAAAAAATAGTTTTTCGAGGTTTTTTCTCAATAAAAAAATAATAATATATAAATACTTTATACAAGTGATTAACATCGAATTGAATGAAAAATATACTTTGTTTTACTAATACTAAGCAGGAAGGTGTGGAGAGGAGTGCTGTTGTTACTAAAATTGCGCTTTCTCGTGTTTCGTTTTCTATCTTAAGCAAGTGATCAGAATGTGTTGCTGAGATATTGAAAGAATATTTAATTGTCACATCGCTCTAATGAATTAAGCAAATATTTTTACATATGAATTAATTATCCAGAGTTTTATCGCTTTATCAAGTATAGGTATTAGGGAGGGGGTGGCACTTATGTGCGGAAAAAAACACTTTTTCATCTGGCACAATTAGAAAACGGTGCCAAACTATGCCTTCAAATAGCATGTAAAGTTCTNTCAAAAAAAGTCGTCAAGAATGGTCTCACAGTATGGTACAGGAAATCACTCCAGTCAACGCTATGTTAAACATGAAAATACTGAGATCGTTATTTTAGTAAATGTTTAATAAAGAGATAAAGAGAAAAAATATATTTTAAAGCATTACACAATTAATTATTACAATAAAAGGTTAAATAACAGCAAAATCTTTCTTGCTATCGAACTTCGGCATTGCTTTTCGTGACTCTATTTGGGCTTTTATGAAGCCTTCTCTCTCACTTTTATCACATGAAGTGATTGAAGCCTCAGTCACAGCTTTGACTGCTCTTTCGACTGCTTGCGTATGACATGGTAGACGCAATAAAGGCAGTTCAGCTTCTAATTTTTGTTCGATAAACAACAGGAATTCTTTTTCGCTCACATGTTTTAATATTGGCGGTTCAGTAATATTTTCCTGCCAATCTAAAGATCGTAATATGATGATGCATCAAAGTTCAATTTCGGTAGCTGAAACAGTCACAAGCTATTTGATGTCGTCCTTCTGGCTTTCAGAAGTCGACGGGCTGCTAATTCACGAATGTGCGGTTGGGGGTCGGTCAGCATGCAAGCAATAAATTTTCCGGGTGTGCGAAATAGCTATTTCTTTGAATGACTGGGTCGACAACTGCTTTCAAAGTTGTTGATAAATATCGGGTTTGCTCGATGAGTTTGAATAAGTTTCGTGCTCCATCTTTACAGCTGGGGTGGGATTTGACAGAAAACCATACCGGAGCGTAAGCCTTGACAATATAGGTTGCAAGGGTAGTTAGGTTTTCAGAGGGAGCGTCCACCGAAACATACAGACGGAGAATTCTGTTGGCACGCGTTAGCCATCGGGCATGGTACATTTTGCCTGGTGATTTGTTCCCTAAATCATTAAGAAATATACCTGTTGAAACTGCTTCGACTATTCTGTACAAATATTTTTGGTCGGTACTAATATCTTTAGCAGAAAGCTCTGGTGAGTCCGTGGGAATAGGTTGAAACTGAGTTACTGGTCTTTTTTTCGCAGTTTTTGAGTTATTTCCCAATAGTCCCTGAAAAGGTCTGCCGTCCGGATCAACTACCATCAATGTGTTGAAATAGATGCCTGAATGGTAGTTTATTCATATGTAATAAGCATATAATCCACTGCAAACCTTAAAATATCACCGTATTTGCCTATATTCACATTGGTTCCATCACACCCAATTGTTATCAAAGATCCTATAGATATATTTGCTTTAAAAAAAAGTCGGCAATTGCTTGTTTAAGTTATTCGCACTGCCAGAAGTAGGTGCGATGTAACCCAAGAACTTCTATTCAGGTTCCTTAATCAAATATATATGCTCTTCATTTATACTTTGCCTGTATTTTTTCACACTTTTTCCAGATATAATCAAAGTTTTGTGTCGAAGTACAATGCAGGTATTTGTAAAACTATTTGTTGTGCACCTTTACCTTTTCTATTTTTTTTTTTCGTTCTCGACTCAGCTTACTTTTATCTGTAACTTGAGAATTATACGCTGGAAGAACTGCCGATGCGATGGCTGCCCCTGCCCTATCCGACACTCCATATATATCGCATGTTTTTGACAGTAAACCAGAATCAACTGGCAAATTGGAATTACTATCCGGGTTAGCACTTGAATGTCGCAACTGAAGTTGGGTTTGGTCTTTACAGTCAGACTGGCTACATTCTGATGTGCTGCTGAGCTCCTCCGTACATTTTTCGGCTACTTTTTGACGTTTACTCAGATATTTTTGTCGCAATAGCTTTCTTTTCAGTGCCTTTGTAATAAAGCTTGTTGTGACGTCTATGCCCCCTATCAAAATTTTTCTAGTCGTTCGTTGGTCAACTATGAAGCATTGTTCTCTTACATGTATTTTTTTTCTGCTTAGTGCAGGTACATTTAGAAATATCCTGACACTTGCAAACCAAAATATCAAACAAAGTTTTACTTCCAAGACGAAAACTCTTCCAACTTGTCTTGTGGTATTTTTGGGTGAGACTTGAGAAGGCTTTTGCACTTTAAATAATATGCCTTTAGCATTGCTTTCACTCGTTTTTGTTTTACTGTAGGAATAGAAGCTTTAGTCCACATTTCTATAAGTTTTGCAATTACAATAGTATCTATTTCTTTATAAGTTGGTTCTTTTTTAGATTCCCTCTCATGTTTTATCTTGTGTCGGGTTCACTCATAACACTTCATGATTTCTTCATACATTGGTAACACATTGTCTTTTAAATCACATATATCACCGAACAACGCACATTTCCAATTGATACGAGTACGATCCATGTTTAAAATGCACGAGAAAACACAAAACAAACAACCACACTCTAATTAGCGACGGGCAACACTGGTTGTTATTGTCTCAAATTGCGTGTCATTTGTCACGTCTAATGCCCCCCTCCCACTCCTCTCCACACCTTCCTGCTTAGTATTAGTAAAACAAAGTATATTTTTCATTCAATTCGATGTTAATCACTTGTATAAAGTATTTCTATATTATTATTTTTTTATTGAGAAAAAACCCCGAAAAACAATTTTTTTAAAATCTTTAATTACAATCCGGGGGCAATAAAACTCAATAGAACGCAATAAAATTTTACGTATGGATTACCAACATCATTTAGCACCTTCCAATCGCTGTGCCCTTTACAATATCGAGAAATAAAAATATACGACGCACCACACTGTTTACCCTCTGCCAAATTCGTGTGACAGTTGTTTCTGAATTTCCTGTTGCGAACTTGTTGCTTCAATAACGCACAAAAATAAAAAAATAAAAAATTTATTTACTGAATTGCGCTGCAATATTGTATACGATCTACTGGGTTTGTCTCTGCAATAAGAGTATATAAACCATATTTTCATAGTAAGGTTTTGTCTTTGAAAGAGGTTTATTTTTACCACAGCAACTCGGTTTCTATTTCTATGACCTTTAGAAAGAGAAGGCCTTGGTGGCCGAGCTTCCATTTCAGGTGTACTAAATTTTTTGGTAGGAGACAGTATAATTAGAGATGATGGGAAATCGCGAAAATGTTTGGAGTCAACGTATATTCTATACCACTCTACTTAGTTCATTCTTTCATTACTGGATGAACAAGGTTTGACTCTGCTAAGTTGTTTGCAGACCAATCATGAACGTTCTGCCTTATAGTATCAGAATCCTCATGGACCCAGTGAAATTGGATAGTATCTTCATACGTGCATGACATACAATAGGAAAAAAACTGTCGTGACATGTGTTCAGTACGTTGAATCCTAACAAACATTCAACTTTCCCCGCTATAAATCATGATCTTTAAGTATAATATTACAAGTTACGAAATATTAACGTTAGACCATTTTTTAGTTCCATTAAACCTATAGATGCTGACTGGCATAAGTTAAACATTACTTCCTCTGCGCGTATGTCCCTGAACTAGCGCACAGTGGTTTCATTGTGGTCGTAGAACTGAGGGAATTTAAGCTGTAACCCTATAATTTTATTTGACGTGCTTCTGTAGCAAAGTCCAATACATGCCTCTGTAGTAGCTTCTCATGTATCCGGTTCAGATATTGTGAGATACAGCAGTCTGAATAGGCAGTTTTTAGCTATTTAGGAGAGCATGAAAATAATATTTCCAACGTGGGTGATGTCTTGAATGTATTATTCTGTCACCTTTTGGAATGTGCTTTCTTTTCGTAGGTAAACCTACTGGGGACACGTTTAATAGTTTCGTCAAAATATGCGTTTTTCAAATACGCTAGAACGGATTTCAAGTACCAGCTATATGACCGCCTTAAAAACACGTTGGTATTGAGTTACAATTTATAAAGTTGTTTTGAAAATGTTGTATTCGAAAAACATTTAAGCTAATTAGCCACTTCGAATCAAATAATTATTCTTAAAGTGAGCCTAGAAATTCAACAAAGTATTGTATTAGTTTTGTAAAATAAAATTAAAGGAACATTACTATTAATTTTAAATAATCAACCTAAGTGTAGTATGGTTGTAAAGCTACCATTTTTTTTGTGATCGTGTTGATAGACAGGAAAATGTTTTTAATTTTCCATAGTAAACTTATACTCTACAATGTCTTATGATGCTTGCCGCACCCTGAATGCATACCTTAAAATATGCCCAATAATGAAGTAAAAGAATAAATTGAATATAACTATTATTTTAAGACACTGTCCAAAAGTTACAGTAAATAAGGAACTACGGTATAAGTTTGATTCGGGGGTCAATGGGATTCATCGTAATTCGAGTGGGGACCCTTATAACTCCAGTGGGGGTTTGGAACCGTACGTCCCCCATGCCCCGCAGTGGTGTAACGAACTTTATACACGACGTAGATGCGATGGAGCTAAGTCGTACCGTGTAACTCGGGCCGCCCGACAACCGTGCCGGAGCGATCCCGCAGGGCCGCGAACTGCTGAGCGACTAATCCCCTCCACTACCTCAAGTGCTCGTCGCGTGACTGCCCACTGAGACTGGGGTCTGCGCATGTTGTTTTGTCTCTTGTCCCATTATAGAAGTTTGCCGCGATGACGTCACGAGCGCGGTGGTGGCCTGGGACGGTCTGACGGCTTGTTTCATCTCCAAAATTTCTCTTTTTTTCTCCCCAAACTCTCCTAAATTTCCAAAAAATTGTGAAAAGTGTGCTCTCTCCTCAATGTGGCTGATTGATTCATCATTGTGACTGAGGTATCCCCGACACAATAAGGAATCTGAGTAGCCAATAAATTAAAATTAATTAAAAATATTTTTTAAAATTTACATATATTATTTTTATGAATACATTTGACGGCGTAAGTATTGAGTGCTATATATCACCGGACTCGTCTTTTCAAGGAGCAAACGATTGTGATACATCAATTATGTAACCCCCTGTCAGGACCACCATATTGGATTTAAGATGTATGCCCCTATCCCTAATATTCAAAACTCAGTACCATCCAGTCATAAAAATCGATTATAGCACACTTCCTCATACCAATATTTTATTATGTTTTTATCTCTTATGCATAATCATTGTATCATTGTTTTAGCGCATACCCTAAATCACGATATCTTCAAGACTATTCCGAATATAATATTTTGTTTATAAAAATGCATAGTAAATTTATGATTGTTTGCATTTTAAGTACATTTTAATGTAAGCGATGTATCATAGAGTTAGTTTTTTCAGTTGGGTCTGTATCTTAAATTATAGTATGCCCACATTTTCGTGAGTCGGCTCATAAGCAAGCTAATATTTATAGACATATGCGATTATAATTTGCGATTTATTAGGGCTAGGCTCATGAAATTCAGTTTACAAGTAACATTGCTATTTCTTGGTAAGCCCTACGACCATACATAGACGTAGTGATTAGCCAATATTTGCTTCATAGTGATGTTTTTAAGGAAAACAGTTTATAACAGACTGGTTACGATATAAGGGCAATAAAAAATATATGACATTTTTTATTTTTTTTATTTATTAAAATTTGTACTACAAAATTATGTATGTTCGCTTGCATCCATATAAAACTTTCAGTTTTAATTCGTTAAATACGAAACCAACTATTCTGGCCCTTATAAACTTCGTGTCGTCGTGCAGTAAGCTTGAAGGCAAAAACCTTGCATAAAAGCGACACCGATATCTCACTGAAAGTTCCGTAGTTAATACACTAGTGGTCCCAGATGACTTGGCTGTCGTCATGTCGGAAGGAGCAGGAACCATGGATGAAGGTGTCTTCGTGGAAAGAGATGTTTCTCCTGGTGATGAGGCGCCAGGTTCGTCGTTCATACTGGTCGCAGCAGATTTTGGTAGTGGAGCCATATGATCGAAATCACCGTCCATCACTCCGCCGACGGAGGCCGCAAGAAATCTCTGTTGCAGATCCGGCACCGAGGCATCGATGAGGCCTGCAGTTTAACTTTGCAATGCCTTACATGTTTACAGTAAGGATCGTTGCGGTAGAAAAGCGACCCAGATATAAAGTTCTCAGCACTGTCTCTAAGGGGCCCTTAGAGACGTAACCATCATCGATCCATAGGCTTCTCACTTACCTAGGCTCCTTGCATGTATACACTTTGTGATATCATGAAACTTAGATGTTTTCATGTGTTTGTAATCCATACCAAAGTTAAAGTTATCAATATATTGCCCATGTGTTGAGTGGACAGAATCCGCTCGTTCTCAGCTGCAGATGATCGACCGAATCAAGTGTCCAGCCAGAGCCCTTCATTACCATTTCTTCTTCCTCGTAGCATATCTTCTTTATGCTGTTTTCAACACTCTTCGATGTCCTATACATTATATATATGTTCATTCCAGGTCTTGAATGCCTTCCTTGCTTTTTCATCATTGTATGTCTCTTGTTTACCATAACTGCATTCCAGCCATATATTATATTTCACACAACCGTATTTTTCCACCTTCTCTGTAAGTTGGATTATTAAATTTTGTTTCATATATGCCAAAAATGAACGAACATCTTTCGTCGAAGCTGTCAGATTCGGAGTAACATAATCTTTTAGAGGAGCACTGATTGCAGATATCTTCAGAAAAAATCCATTTGCATTCGGCTTCATCTCACAGGTTGTTTTCGTAGGTTGCGATGACGAAGTGATAGGTGTAGCATCTGATTCACCAGTTGAAGCTGCACTAGCGCCAGTTTTTGCTGTAAACTGCACAGAGGAAGGATGATCTGCTTGTTCAACATCGGTGGATGTTATATCACTTGTACATTGTATAAAATNTAAGATGACAAAGTGATAGGTGTAGCATATGATTCACCAGTTGAAGCTGCACTAGCGCCAGTTTTTTATGTAAACTGCACAGAGGAATGATGATCTACTTGTTCAACATCGGTGGATGTTATATCACTTTTACATTGTATAAAATGCCTATTTAAACTGTCGGTGCGTGCAAAGAGTTTAGAACACTTCTCACACCGACATGCGGATGGTACTCCGTACACATGCATTCTTTTCATGCCTTCGTACTTTATTAGCGTTTGCCAAAGTCTTATCGCAGTAGCTGCATGGAAGCCTTGGTGAAAGTAACGAACTGCCGATATCATTCACAGCTGAATGTTTTCTTCTTCGATGATTTTCCAGTACTTGTCGCGTCAGTTACCATCTCAGTACATCTCCGATGCAATGTTGGCATATAACGTTTAATAGGAAGTGAAGGTAGGCCGGTACAGGTTTCGAGATATCTTTTCAGGATGTCACTTTACCGACCAAACTGCGATCTGCATTTTTCACATGCAAAAGTAGCACGCCCCACATTCTGAATACAGCTGTCCTCATGTCTCCGAGCAATGTAGCTTTTAGTAAATATCTTATCACAGTACCACAACGAAGCCTTGACGAAGTGATCGATTGCAGCACTGCTGAAGGTGAACCATCCGAAGAATTCGATCGCTCTGTCAACATCAACATCATGACTGGATACGTCGATGTCTTCACTGCTGTAGGTGCTCCATCCTAAGAAGTCGATGGTATTCCAGAAGAAGTCGATGGCGACACTGCTGTAGGTGACCCATCCGAAGAAGATGAAGGTGCTGTCGGCGTCATGCCTGAAGAGGTAGATGGCAACACTGCTGCAGGTGACCCATCCGAAGAAGTCGATAGTGCTTTCGCCAACATGCTTGAAGAAGTCGATGACAGCACTGCTGCGAGNGGAGCACTGATTGCAGATATCTTCAGAAAAAATCCATTTGCATTCGGCTTCATCTCACAGGTTGTTTTCGTAGGTTGCGATGACGAAGTGATAGGTGTAGCATCTGATTCACCAGTTGAAGCTGCACTAGCGCCAGTTTTTGCTGTAAACTGCACAGAGGAAGGATGATCTGCTTGTTCAACATCGGTGGATGTTATATCACTTGTACATTGTATAAAATGTCTATTTAAACTGTCGGTGCGTGCAAAGAGTTTAGAACACTTCTCACACCGATATCCCATGCGGACTGTACCCCGTACACATGCATTATTTTCATGCCTTCGTGCTTTATTAGCGTTTGCCAAAGTCTTATCGCAGTATCTGCATGGAAGTCTTGATGAAAGTAACGAACTGCCGATAGCATTCACAGCTGAAGGTTTTCTTCTTCTATGATTTTCCAGTGCTTGTCGCGTCAGTTACCATCTCAGTACAGCTCCGATGCAATGTTTGCAGGTAACGTTTAGCAGGAAGGGAAGGTAGACCGGTACAGGTTTCGAGATATCTTTTCAGGATGTCATTTCACCGACCAAACTGCGATCTGCATTTTTCACATTCAAAAGTAGCACGCCCCACATTCTGAATACAGCTGTCCTCATGTCTCCGAGCAATGTAGCTTTTAGTAAATATCTTCTCGCAGTAACAGCAACGAAGCCTTGACGAAGTGATCGATTGCAGCACTGCTGAAGGTGAACCATCCGAAGAAGTCGATGGCTCTGTCAACATCATGACTGAAGACATCGATGTCTTCACGGCTGTAGGTGCTCCATCCTAAGAAGTCAATGGCATTCCCGAAGAAGTCGATGGCGTCACTGCTGTAGGTGACCCATCCGAAGAAGACGAAGGTGTTGTCGGCGTCATGCCTGAAGAGGTCGATGGCAACCCTTGCTGTAGGTGACCCATCCGAAGAAGTCGATAGTGCTTTCGCCAACATGCTTGAAGAAGTCGATGACAGCACTGCTGCGAGTGACCCATCCGAATAAGTCGCTGGCACTGTCAACATCATGCTCGAAGAAGTTGATGGCAGTACTGCTGTAGGCACTATTGCTGGTCCTGCAACCTTTATCCCCATAATATTTTATGATTGCTTTCACAAGCTGAGACGATGTATCTTTCATGTCAGCTGCTGTCAAACTAAGCCTCACTGCTGACTCCCAACTGCTCATAATATACCCATATGCAAGCCATATGACATCAAATTTACACTAAACTAATCATATTACACCAATAAGACACTGTGCGGACATCAGCAACCCAGTCACTGAGTTGCCATGTGATTGCAGCTTGCCAATAACATGCAGGCATTGAGATATCACATGCAGGAGTCAATCTGCCGGGGTCAGTTTTTCCATCAATCCTTCGAAATCATCCTCCTCCTCAGTAATCCTACTCAGCAATCCTCCTACTCAGCAATCCTCCTACTCAGCAATCCTCCTCCTTTTCCTCAGCAATCCTCCTCAGCGATTTATCCTTCAATATTTTTACAATCCTCCTTCCTACTCAGCAATCCTCCTCCTCCACCTCCTCCTCCACAATCCATAGCAATCCTCGGCAATCTTTACCAATATGTACCACACACACCCCAATCAGCACCACGATAAGCACTATCAGGGTATTGACAGTATTATCACAGTGTACTTAAGACTACAAAAGTGAGACATCCTTTAGTAACGCCACTGACCAGCAAAATGTTGGAACGCCGTTCACCAATCAGCGCCTGGTAACATACTCGCCAACCGCTAGCCCAGAAAATAGGGTGCCTGTCTCAGCTTGTATAATCCATTCACAGTTTCTTCACACTTTTTGAATCAAACCTCTAAAAAAAAAAATCATGTATGACGTGTTTAGTTACTTCCTAAATATGCCGTGTATCACAAGCGTTTTATACTTCTGTTAACATAAACGTATCATACATTTCCTTAAACCGGAATAAGCCTGTCATGGTTTGCATGTGCAGAAGGCACAGGGCCGGGTGATGAGTGTGTTAAATGTGCTTTAGTGTTGGGTGCGTCTGCACCCGATGTAATATGTATCCGAGATAGGCTGGATTGCCCGATGAAGCTATGCATTCCGAGGGTCGGTCAACAGATGGCCAAATAAATTCTTCACATAAAAAATTAAATTAAATCTGTATGGAGGTATAACCTCACCACCAAAAAAAAAAACACGACACCTCAGCTTTGTCTGCGACCTAGCGGTTATTTATGCGTTTGAGGCCGAGAAGCGCGGGAGCGATGAGGGCGACACTGTCACGCACATCAGGTACGCCATCTCCGCTAAGCGCAAGGCTCTCAACTGGCACACAATGTTCTAGACGCAATGGTTATACCTGTTGGACTTTCAGCGGTGACACTATTTTTTTATTGGTGGAAAGTCTGTCGGAAGGTTCAGTGCAGGGCCGTTGAGTAAGTTCTGTTGTATCTGACGCGTATATTCTGAGATACGGCTCTTTGAAAAAAACGTTTTTAGTCACTTTGGAGTGCTCTGAAATGGCATATAATATGCGGAACGTCTTTACAGAAGTCAACAGCCCTAGTTTGATGTGCGTGTTACTTTCGTAGATCAACTAATTGGGTGCACATTTAATAGTTTCGTAGAAAAACGACTATTCCATATACTCTGGAACGCATTTCAAGCATTAGGTAGGCGGGGGGCTTAAGAAGAGGGGTGCTTGAGTGGTAGGGTACTATGCATTACGTTCATACCACGTGATTACCAATATGACTTAAGTTTTAATGCTATAGTCTATTCGCAATATCTTCATGTTTTTTAATTAAACCTTCTAAAAATCACCCCGTGCATGAATTATTTGATTGTTTCCTGAATACGTCGTGTTTTATACTTCTGTAAACGTAAAAGTTAATTTTTTTTTGTTAATTTGAACATTTGCTTATTTTTCATTTATAAACCTTAATATTTAATTTATAATAAATATGAATAAAAACAGGGAGAAGATAGGTGTGTTGGCAATGCCTAGTAAGTTATAGTTCTCTTGAAAAATATTATTAAACTGAGTTACGATGCGCTGTCTCTCTGATGTAATTTTCTAGACTTGGCTAAGCTTTGTTTGCATAAGGTGGAGGAATAGCCGGAAATTAAAACTTTATCAGGGCTTCAGGAAAGTTAGAAGTAACCATGAATGGGCTATACACACAAATGTTGGCACTTAGTGGACAAATCAACGAAATATTATTTTTAATTTTCTGTTTCTATGTTAAGTGCATTTATTAGTACTGTATTTAATTGGTTTAAAGAATAATCTAATTTTTTTCGGTGCAAAACCAAGTTCTTCGAGAGGAAGGGGGGAGGGGCGTGCCTAGACTCTCTTATTAAATTAATTTTTTATGCTTCTCTGTTATTACGTATGGAAAACCAAAATATGTCTTTTTCACAATTAAAAGAGCATTTTTTAGAAGCGCGTTTACTTTATACGTTGTACCTATTTTGTATACTTCCGCGAGTGAAATTTAAATTGAAGTTTTAATGTGCTTGTACTTATTAAATGGTTTTCTTGCATCGCTCAATGATTCCGCTAAATTTTTAGAAACGTGAATATGTTAAGTATGGGTGGTTCACGATAAAGTGAGCATTTTCGAAATCAAACCTTTAAAAAAAGTCACTGCCCGTTAACTTCATGTCATGCTACCATACACACTGGCTTACAGGCTCCCAGTTAAGTTGACAGCAAATTTAGCATAGTAGTACCAATACTTGTCGTAGTCTTGCGGGTCTAATTTATAATTTTTTGACATCAAGTTGGCGTTTTATTTCTTTATACCCTTTAGAGTAGAAATTGGCACATTAGTAACTTAGTTAAGTTTGTGATGGTGTCACATATATACGAGTACCCATTTAAAGAAAACCCGTATCATAATTGTTATTCTACGGGAAACTATTTGGATTGTCTGCTGACGTCGTGGACATGGAGTCTTACCTGGGTATGTGTGCCTCGTTGCACTCACTAGGGCCGTCGCCGCTGTAGGCGGGCGATTTGAAGCTCTACTGAGCGCGGACCGACCTGCCTGGCTTCCTCGATGGGTCGCTCCCTCCCCCCTATTCACTTTGTTGTCTTCAAGAACTTCTGGAGGTGTGCGTGCAGCACCTGACGTCATCGTGGGGCGTTGCCCACACTTAACGTACGTGGAAAATGTTCGAGAGCGAAGCTTGGAAAAGATATAAGGTTAACTTCTCGGTTTT
>NQII01005429.1:126243-151956 GCA_002778355.1 Clitarchus hookeri | reverse complement strand
GATGCCAGAATCGACGGACGACGCTGGGCCCACGCGGGTAGCCGGAGCGCCGAACACGTTTTTACGACCCAGAGGACGCGGCGGTCAGCCCTGCCACATGCAGAGATGATGCGAGTTTAATATGGCGAACGAGCTAACAAAAACACGAGGAAGAGGAAGGAACGAGGCAGTCGGCCGATTTGAAGCGAGGAGTGCGGACTGGAGCTGGGAAGAAGGAGTTCGAGAGAAGGCATCGAGACATCAACACCGGGCGGCGAGGAACTGTCGCAGACCAGGCGTCGCAGCCCGTCCACCGAGTGACGGAGCGGTCTCGAGGTCGCCGGCTGGGAGATGGACCATCGCCTCGAGACAGCTAAGTAGAGACATACAGGAGGTGTGACGAACCTTGCTCCCCACGGCACAAATCGCCGCGTGAAGCCCTACATAGCCTACGTAGCAAGGGGGGGGGGAGAGTTGTCTCGTGTGTTCATGTAGAAGTTAACCTGTTAAGCGAAAACAAAACTGACATATGTTAACTCGCGAAGAAGGTTAATTTATTTGGTAAATTGGACCTAGGGATAGTAGCGTCAACATATTCCTATGCTCTAACACTGAGGGCTAGCATCAATTGCTGGTGCCTTACGCAGAGAGCAGAATCAATACCTACTTATACGCCATAGCGCTGGGGAGGTATCAACTGTTATTCTTTTAATGTAACCTGAAAACACTTATTTCTGAATTTAATAGAAATAGACATAAGTGGAAAAAAAAAATTTATGCATGTGCAATTACACTACAGGTCCTATTTTAATTAATAAAATACATAACATAAAGTATTACAGTTGAACCTCGATGGATCATTTTTTAATGTCCAAATGAAAAAAACTAATATATGCAGACAAACAATGCACATGGATCTGCTCCTACAGATTCTGCTTTCTCCAGATACCAAGATCTGCTGGCTGGCCAGGAGGGTAAAGAGACATGGTGTCTGTTGAATAGCACTGAGATATTTAGCTGTTGACACAGTTCAGCCCAGTCAGTGTTGTCTTTTTCTGTTCTATTCAGTTACACCTGTAGGTGCAATGCCACAGTAAAGCTTATTTTGTAGGTGATAAATTTAAAGAAGAAACCCTATCAAAAACAAGAAGCAAACATAAAACATTTTTATGAGATAGGAAAACTTGTTTACTGTGATAATATGTACTGTTTATTTTCCCCCATTCTGCACCACTCTAGTCCTGCCCCTCTGGTAGATGCTTATCTCACATGAGGGTCATTCCCTGTTCTGAGAAGGAAAGGCTGGTATATATAATACATTAATGGTTACTTCACACTTTTATGAAGCACTGCTAAAGTAATACTTCCAGCATATTCCTCTGCCTCATGTAAACTAAGCTTAACTAAGTCTAGAAAATTACCCAAAGGCAATGCACCGAATTTGTGCAAACTCAGTTATAATAATGTTTTGCATAAGACCTATTTTTTGCTAGGTGCTACCAACAAACATGTTTTCTCACTGTTTTATTCATATTTTTTAGAAATTAAATATTATAATTTATAAATAAAATATAGGTAAAACTTTAATTTAATGAAAAGAGGTATAAAATACAAGCATATTTAGGAAATAATTAAATACGTCAAACATGGGGTTATTTTTTTAAAGGTTTGATTCAAAAAGTACGGAAAAACCACGAATAGATAAATACTTTAGAAAAAAAAACTACAAAACTTGCTTGAGAACAGCAAAAGTTGAGCAACTGCTGTTTCTGACACTGTCAAACCACAACTGCTGTTTCTGACACTGTCAACCCACAACTGCTGTTTCTGACACTGTCAAACCACAACTGCTGTTTCTGACACTGTCAACCCACAACTGCTGTTTCTGACACTGTCAAACCACAACTGCTGTTTCTGACACTGTCAACCCACAACTGCTGTTTCTGACACTGTCAAACCACAACTGCTGTTTCTGACACTGTCAACCCACAACTGCTGTTTCTGACACTGTCAAACCACAACTGCTGTTTCTGACACTGTCAACCCACAACTGCTGTTTCTGACACTGTCAAACCACAACTGCTGTTTCTGACACTGTCAACCCACAACTGCTGTTTCTGACACTGTCAAACCACAACTGCTGTTTCTGACACTGTCAACCCACAACTGCTGTTTACATCAGGGAAAACGTACACTTCTTGCTACAAGTTTGGTTAACTAACATATCACTTGAAGTACATGACTCAGACATCCCTCTGATATGCAAAAAAATATTACAACAGTATTTATGAATGATAGAGGAACATAATTCTGAATGATGGGACCAAAACTTTAAATGAAAGATATAGAAAAACGATGAAATAAAAAACAAAATTTAAAGATTTTAGAAATTGTTTAACAGGAACGTTTTTCAGAATAATGCAAAATACTGAATGTATATGAAAAAATTATTTTAACAAGAGCAGTGCATTGAGGTCTCACAATCAACGTGCTGCCGCCAACTAGGACTCTGCCATCTTCTCTTACAAAATCACTTGTTTTACCCCAAAAATCACTCCAGAAAANCGCCAACTAGGACTCTGCCATCTTCTCTTACAAAATCACTTGTTTTACCCCAAAAATCACTCCAGAAAATAATTATATAACCAAAAAATCGCTTTTCCCCCCCAAATCTCTAAAAATTTGTGAAAAAAAAGTGCTTGCTTCTCAATGTGGCGGACAGATCCCTCAATGTGGCTGAGGTATCCCGAAACTCAGCTACAATGAGGAATCTGAGGAGCCTACAAAAAAAAAATTGAGATCGTTTTTTAAAACTAAATATATTATTTTAATTAAAACGATTAAGGGCGTAAGTATTGAGTTTTATNCCACAACTGCTGTTTCTGACACTGTCAACCCACAACTGCTGTTTCTGACACTGTCAAACCACAACTGCTGTTTCTGACACTGTCAACCCACAACTGCTGTTTCTGACACTGTCAAACCACAACTGCTGTTTCTGACACTGTCAACCCACAACTGCTGTTTCTGACACTGTCAAACCACAACTGCTGTTTCTGACACTGTCAACCCACAACTGCTGTTTACATCAGGGAAAACGTACACTTCTTGTTACAAGTTTGGTTAACTAACATATCACTTGAAGTACATGACTCAGACATCCCTCTGATATGCAAAAAAATATTACAACAGTATTTATAAATGATAGAGGCACATAATTCTGAATGATGGGACCAAAACTTTAAATGAAAGATATAGAAAAACAATGAAATAAAAAACAAAATTTAAAGATTTTAGAAATTGTTTAACAGGAACGTTTTTCAGGATAATGCAAAATACTGAATGTATATGAAAAAATTATTTTAACAGGAGCAGTGCATTGAGGTCTCACAGTCAACTTGCTGCCGCCAACTAGGACTCTGCCATCTTCTCTTACAAAATCACTTGTTTTACCCCAAAAATCACTCCAGAAAATAATTATTTAACCAAAAAATCGCTTCCCCCCCAAATCTCTAAAAATTTGTGAAAAAAAAGTGCTTGCTTCTCAATGTGGCGGACAGATCCCTCAATGTGGCTGAGGTATCCCGAAACTCAGCTACAATGAGGAATCTGAGGAGCCTACAAAAAAAAAATTGAGATCGTTTTTTAAAACTAAATATATTATTTTAATTAAAACGATTAAGGGCGTAAGTATTGAGTTTTATATATTACCGAACTCGGCTTTTCAAGGCGCATACTATCATGATGTCATATTGATTATGTAACCCAATGTCAGGGCAACCATATTGGATTTAAGAGGTATGCACACCTCTCCTCTGTCCATTACAAAACTCAATACCATCTGCACACCTTACCAACAACCCTCACCACACCTCAACCACTATACAATCTCGTCACACCACCTTACCCCCTCTCCCAATACTAAATCCCATATCAATCCTCAAAACAAGTTTTTTTTATGTAAATGTATCTAACAATTAAAGCGATTTATATCCCAAACATCGTCGTCAGAAATTATACCAAAATTATCAATACATTCACCCTGCCCCCCTCAAAGACACTCAAACCACCCCGCACACCTCACATCCCAAAACCACATGCACCGTATACACCACAATGAGCACTTCAATTATGCCGCTCTGCACCCAATCTTTGTTGTTGTTATGGGTAAAATGGTTTGATAAAATGTTTGGTTGGCTGAGCTGAGTAGTACGATTAAATGCCATTTGATGGCATGTTTTCTGAGCGTATGTCTCCTNAAAATGTTTGGTTGGCTGAGCTGAGTAGTACGATTAAATGCCATTTGATGGCATGTTTTCTGAGCGTATGTCTCCTTGGCTGTCTCTTGAAATGGTTTTTCTCATATGGTCTGTCAGCACACGTAACCAGAATGGTTGGTATGATTTGTCTGTATTGATGGGTTGCTTTCATGGCTGGTAAATCTAGATGGTATCACTTAATGTTATGACTTGATTGTATAGTTGTTAAATCTTGTTTGAGAGTTCAATCAGTATTTAATGATAGTACGGTTGTTTTGAAGGTAGGGTGATTTACAATGTTTTTTAGAACTTACTGACTGGCTGTATTGTTTATATACAGATAGTTTAATTGTATAGTAGGTATATCTATTATGTTGATACGGTATGACATGATCACATGTTCGGTTGGTTTGGTGATATGCCAAGAGATTATCTTCAATGACGTGGAGACAGAATGGCCTATTCGTATAATTTATTTAGATAAGTTTAATGGATTCAAGGCATGTTTAGTTAGTGCGAGAGAGCTAGAGTCCTTGGCTGGTGTGGTTGATTAGCATGACTAGGTGTTATGGTATGTTGGTAGGGTATATGCAAACTAGGTTTGTATGGCTGTCGTAGATGGTTAAATTGTTGGTATGAATATTATGATAGCTTAGTTTGAATATATTATTGGAATATTTGGTTGGTTGGACATGTGGTATGGCTTGTTTATATGTATAACTTGTAAGGTTAGATGAAATGTCATTCAATACAGTAGTCAATATATTTNATGTGGTATGGCTTGTTTATATGTATAACTTGTAAGGTTAGATGAAATGTCATTCAATACAGTAGTCAATATATTTGACTCTTATGAGTGGTCAGTATGTCTGAGGATGGTGTTTGATATGGTCTGTATCGTTTATAGCTTGGCTGAGGTATGCTTTGCTTGGGTTAGAATATATTACATATTTGGTATGGATACTATTGTTTTTTTGGTATCAGTGTATATGCTTGGTTCATGTTGATATGGTTATCTGGTATATTGGTAGCTTAAGTTGTGAGATGGCATGTTGGTAAGCTAGTGTTATGATGAAAGTTTTGATCTTTAAAGTACTCAGTNATGTGGTATGGCTTGTTTATATGTATAACTTGTAAGGTTAGATGAAATGTCATTCAATACAGTAGTCAATATATTTTACTCTTATGAGTGGACAGTATGTCTGAGGATGGTGTTTGATATGGTCTGTATCGTTTATAGCTTGGCTGAGGTATGCTTTGCTTGGGTTAGAATATATTACATATTTGGTATGGATGCTATTGTTTTTTTGGTATCAGTGTATATGCTTGGTTCATGTTGATATGGTTATCTGGTATATAGGTAGCTTAAGTTGTGAGATGGCATGTTGGTAAGCTAGTGTTATGATGAAAGTTTTGATCTTTAAAGTACTCAGTNTGGTAGCTTAAGTTGTGAGATGGCATGTTGGTAAGCTAGTGTTATGATGAAAGTTTTGATCTTTAAAGTACTCAGTGCTGTTGGGGTTATCTAAATAATTATTTGGTATAAAAGAGGTATGATACCTGGTAGGTTTTGTCGGTGGGTTGTTGGTATGCATGGTTGGTATAATTGACTGGTTTTTTGGTTGATATAGTGATTGATATTGAAGATTGGTGTGTTGGAGGAATGGTACATGCTGTGTTATGGTTGGTGTCGTTAATAGTATGGATGGCTGGTATAATCGGCTGTCTTTTGGTGTTGATATGTCTGGGTATATTGTTGGTATTGTTTCTTGAATCTTAGCTAAGTGTCAGCTGGTAATGATGCTATGACAGACATGTTAGAGTTATGATTTTTTAAAATTTTAGTAGGTGTGGTTTGTACTGTATTATGGGTAGTATGTTGCAAAGTATATTTTTATTTGGTGTAGGTCAACAGCAGAAGGTAAGGATTATATATATATATTTTGTATTGTCTGTGTATGAACTGAATGGTTGAGGCATGCTTGAGTTATAGTGGGCGGTAGGGATGGAGAGTATATTTGGTCTGATGTTGATTGGTGGAACATATTGAATGATTGTTAAATTATAGTCTGGTCTCAAGTATATAGATGCTTGGTATATTTGGGTTATGAGGTATGGTATTGTTGCTATGTAGGGATTCCAGTATATACTTGTCTAAAGATTGCTGGTGTATGTCATATGGAATGGTCAGGTTGTGTGTTTCAGTGAGTCCTGTTCTGCTAAGGCATGCTTGATTTAAAGTGGTTGGTGTGGGCGGTCAGTGTATTTGGCAGGTGTCAGTTGGTATGGTGGACGGTATGGAAAGAAACTGATTGTGTCACAGGGTTTGAAATGGCTTTGTATTTTAGGGAATGTGCGTTTGGTTGGTACAGCTGTTGTATTTTTGAGTACTATTGGGTGGTATGATGACTAGTATATTTGTCTGGTGTCGGCTGGTACAGAAGAAAGTATGGTCTGTAGGTATGTTAGTGTAATGGTTTGGTCTGACCTGTATGGTTGCTTGGTACACTTGAGTTATGGTGGATGGTATGAATGGTGAGTTGGGTGGTATGATTTATTAGTATGACTGGATTTTTCTTGGGTTATAGGAGATGTTATGTTCAGTGCCCGGATATCAGTCAGTAATTATAGTTTGGAAGACGTTACGAATTTTTGTAATGGGTTTCCCTGGACTGTATATTGGCGTGGTACACTTGGGTTATGATGGATGCTATGGTTGGTAGGTAGGGTGGTACAGTTTCCAGTATACTTATCTAATGATGTATGTCAAATGGAATGGTTAGTATGTGTGTTTCAGTGAGTCCTATAATACTAAAGCATGCTTGACGTAAAGTGGTTGGTAAGAGTGGTCACTGTATTTGATTGGTCTCAGTTGGTATGGTGGATTATATGGGAAGAAAAATGGCTTTGTATGGCATGAACTGTATTTTGTTAGGTATAGCTGTTATATTTTTGAGTATTATTGTGTGGTATGATGACTAGTATATCTGTCTGGTGTCAGCTAGTGCAGCATAAGGTATGGACAGTAGGTACATTTTGGTAAGGCTTGTGTGGACTAGATAATCGAGGTATGCTTTAGTTATAGTCGGCAGGAGATGAGAATATTTTGTTTATGTCAGTAGAACACATGCTATAGGTAATAGGTATATTATTTTCATTACGCCTTTATAGACTGAATGGTTGGGGAATGTTTGATTTATAGTGTGTGGTATGGGTGATGAGTATACATGGTGTCGATTGGTAGAGTAGATGGAACAGCTGTTAAGTTTGGGCTGGTCTCACCTCTATAGTTGCTTGTTACACTTAGAGTTTGATGGATGGTAAGGTTTATATGTAGAGTGGTATGGTTTCCAGTATACTTGACTAAAGATGGCTGATGTAGGTCAAATGGAATAGTTAGTATGTGTGTGTTTCAGTGAGTCTTATACTGCTAAGGCATGCTTGACTTGGTTGGTACGGATTGTCAATGTGTTTGGCTGGTGACAAGTCAGTATGGGAAGAAGTTAATTATTTCACCTTATTTAAAAAATGGCTTTGTATGTTTGTTTGGTATGGTGGTAGTATTTTTGAATATTATTGGGTGGTATGATCACAAACTTAGTATGTTTGTCTGGCGTCGGCTGGTAGAGCAGAAGGTTTGGACAGTATGGAAATTTTGGTAAGGCTTGTGTTGGCTGAATGCTCGAGGTATGCTTAAGTTATAGTGGGCAGTGAGTATATTTTGTCTGGTGTCAGTAGAACAGATAGTATGGTAAATAGGTATAATTGTTGGTATGGCCAGTGTGGACTGAATAGTTTGGGATATTCTTGAGTTATAATGTGTGGTAAGGGTGGTGTCGAATGGCCTAGCAGATGGAATGGGCGTTAGGTTATAGGCTGGTTTGAACTATATAGTTGCTTGGTACACTAGAGGTATGATGGATGGTATGATTAACATGTTGGGTTGTATGGTTGAATAGTAAGGGCTGAGTTGTTCTTGGGTCATAGAAAATGTTATGGCTGGTACATTGGGAGCACTGGTATCAGTCGATTATGTTACATTGCCAGATGGTAAGGATTATTGTAATATGGGCTCGCCTTGAATGTATGGTCGCTTGGGTAGATGTAATGGTGTCTGACTTACTCTTTGGCTATATTGGATTTTAAATATTATTCTCCGTTATGCTAGTGTTTGTTTGTAAGTGCAAGGTGAATGCTACTTGAAGTTCTGATTGGCCGCAGTCGGTTTAAGGTGCATTTCTGATGTCTGGAATGTAAAATTTTCTTAAGTGGCACTCACATGTAGGACACGTGAGTGCTTAGAATAAGTATGTTTTTTATCTGGACAGTGGTAGGTTAGATTATGTTAAGAGATTTTCATTTTTTTCTGGGCTTTGGAAGGTTCATGACCTTGAATGTACACATTTATAATGTACATAACATTGAAGAGAATGTTGAAAAAACCATAAAGAAGGTATGGTGCATGGAAGAAGAAATGGTAATAAAAGACTCTGCCTTAGCACTAGATTCTGTAGATTATCTCCAGCTGAAAACGTGTGGATTCGGTCTACTCACCACGTAGTTTATATATTAATATCTTTCTCTTTGGTGTGGATTACAAACACATGAAAATATCCACATTTCATGATATCACAAAGTGTATATATGCAAGGATCCTAGGTAAGTGAGACGATTATGGATCGAAAATGGCTACATTTCTAAGGAGCCTACAGTGTGGAGAAAATTATATTTAGGTTGCTGCAACTCCCATCATAGGTATGATTAACAACAGCAACATTGTTTTATTCTTGTAACTCCTACGTTTCAATGCTTACAAGTACAAATGTATCATTCAACAACTCATCAGCAGTTGCAACAGAACCTGCATCATCCCCTACTATGGTGCACCACAACATCTGCATGACGTCATGAGCGGACATGTAGGTAGGTGGGAGCTTAGTTTGATAGGCATGTAGGTGAGGGGCAGATCGTCTTAACAGTTGACTGTACCTGGCATGAATATTATGGAGACGGCAGCCGTGGGTCAAGCGCAATCAAGTTTTTCAAATGGGACACCTGCAGAAGCAGCACCATTAACATATTCAGGCATAATGTAGACAGTGCCATCGACTTCTTCAGATGGGCCACCTCCGCCAGAAAAAACTTATCGCTACAGCTACTGTAACAAGGTGTTTTCTCACAAACATATCGCATGACAGCATGAAATTTATTGTTATATGATCAAACCCAACTGCATTAAAAATGTATGCTTTTGGAGAAGGTCGTTTTATCGCAGCGATACTTACTGCAAAAATGTTAGGTTATACAAAGTTAAACTACAGGCCTCATCAAAGTCACGGTGTGGTTTCTGCAACAGAGATTTCTTGCAGCTACCATCAGCGATGAGATGAATGGTAATTTTGATTCTGTGGCTCCTCTACCAAATTTGACTGTGACCAGTATGAACAACGAACCTGTGATATCATCACGTGGAGCAACATCATTTTCCACAAAGACATCTTCATTCCCTATTCCTGCTCCTTCCAACATGACGACAGCCGAAACCATCTGGGCCCACTAGTGTATCATCTATATAACTTCCAGCTGCATATGTGTGTGTCTTTTGTTGCAAGGACATTACCTTCAAGCTTACTGCACAACGACACAAAGTTTATAAGTGCCGGAATAGTTGGTCTCATGTTTAACAAAGGACTGAGATTTGTATAAGGAAGCACACTTTACATGAACGAACAGGAATATTTTTTGGTGTTTTTGTAGTAATATATTTTAATAAATTTTAAACCCAAAAATGTAATAACTTTTTTCATATTAACACAATATTGTAACCAGTTTGTTATAAACTGTTTTCGTTAAAAACATTACTACTAAGCCAATGAATAGGCTAATCACTATGCTTATAAAAGGCATAAACATATATTCCTAGATCTAGAAATGATACTTGCAACCCGAATTTTATAATCCTGTCTCCTAAGACTTCGCAAATTATATTCGCCTACCTAAATGTCTGCACATATTTGCTGAGCCAACTTGCGAAAAAATTTGGTCTGCTTTACTTAAAACAAGTATATAACAACATTCAATGTGAGCAATGTCACATATTCAGACCCTGACTGAAAATAACTAAATGTTTTTAATACAACATTTGGCTGTATTAAAAATGGTAAATACAATGAATATAAATGGAAAAACCTCTCCAATAATTGTGGTCACGAGCCATATATGCATTGATTGAAGAAATATGTAACAAAATGTTTAATACACTAAAGTAATTGTATGAGGGAATGCATCTTCTGTGTTTGCAATTCTACTATACAAAATTTAAGCATTGCTCTTGGTAGCCATTTGTGTAGTTCAGTGTTTAGAACTCCTGACTGCTGTTCAAGAAGTTGTGGGTTCCATATCACTATCCCTAAATTAATATTTTTTCTTTTTTTAAATGTTACGAAGTATCATAGGAAAATGTAAAATTGACAGAATTTAAATTTTGTAAATTGATTGTGCAAAAAAAAATAAATTTTCAGTATATTTTACTGGTTTTTTTTTTTTTTAAAGATTTCAGCATTTTTTAAATGATAAATAAATTAATTTAAATAAAATAAATCTTATTATTTATAAATGCATTGATTCCTAGATGTCTGATCATTTTACAATTGATTTGACAAGGTTGGCCAGCTGCCTGATCAGCAAGAGCGGTGTGGGGAGAAATGTTGGGCAACGGGAGGGGGAAGGTTGATGCTTTTCGATAGAGTTTGGTGTTGTTTAGAGAACGACATGTCTTGGTGGGGATAGGGTTCATGTGGTCTTGGGATGTGAGGTGTGTGGGGTGGTTGGAGTTTCTTTGAAGTGGGAGGGGTGAATGTATTGATACTTTCAATGTAATTTCTGACGACGAGGTTTGGGGGAAGTGATATAAATCGCTTTAATTGTTAGATATTTTTACAGAAAAAAATGGGCTTGATGATGGGAAGTGGAGGGGAGTAATGGGAGAGGGGGTAAGGTGGAATGACGAGATTGTATAGTGGTCGAGGTGTGGGTGAGGGGCGTTGGTAAGGTGGGTATATGGTACTGAGTTTTGTAATGCACAGGGGAGGGGGGCATATATCTTAAATCCAATATGGTTGGTCTGACCTTAGGTTACATAATAAATATGACATCATGATCGTATGTGCCTTGAAAAAACGAGTTAAGTGATATATAACACTTAATACTTAAGCCCTTACATTTTTTAATTATAAAATTATATTTAATTTTAGAAAAAAATTTGAAATTTGTTTTATTTTATAGGCTTTTCAGATTTTTTATTGTGGCTGAGTATCGGGATACCTCAGACACAATGAGAGATCAGTCAGCAACATTGAGAAGCAAGAACTTTTTTACAATTTTTTCAAAATTTAGGAGGGTTTGAGGGAAAAAAGAAAAATCTTGAGGGCGACAAATGGTTTTTTGGTAAAACAATTTATTTTTGAAGTGATTTTTGGGGTAAATCAAGTGATTTTGTAGGAAAAGATGGCGGAGTCCAAGATGGCGGCGGCACCTCAGCCCCCAGCCCTTGTCCTCGAACCAGCTATACATATCTACTGATACAATACTTGCCCTTTCTGACACTAAATGCTGAAAGCCCAGTTTCACACAAGTGTGACTTCAAAAACTGTGCTAATATTTGCTGTATTTAACCACTTAGCTAAAAATGTTTGTGATTTACTGATTCCAAAACTCAGTTCCATGCAGTCGCTCCACATTGTTTCCCTTGCCCCTCCCCTTTGGGCGTGCGAGGCGCAGTGCTCTAAGGGTGTCACCGGTAACTAGAGAAATAAAGGCAGGGTTACAAATGGGCTGCCGCGGAATAACGACGTGTGCCGTGATAAGACTATCAGAACTAATGCCGAGGACAACCCTGAAAAATTGAATGACTTGGGCAATTGCTGCGCTAATTTTCTGGTCTTTACCCTCTTACCCTTCAGCGCAACTTGTGAGATGAAGGAAGAACCTTCTGGGATGGGTCAGCTATGCTACTTAAGCTGCGGTGTGTCTCTGAGAAGTCTAGAATATTCTATACTTAAGTGTCAGGTGTGTGGGACCATCGAAACAACAAATGATGATACAGAGACCAGCGAGTGTAGTCTGCAAATATCGGGAGAGTAGAGAGAGAAAGAAAGAGAGAGAGAGAGAGAGAGACAGACCAGCTGGACTATAGGAAAGTGGAACTGGATAAGTGTGTGACAGAAAGTTGGAATAATATAAATGTGTGGCAATGGACATTTTGATTGTATATGTGTAAATAATAAAAGACGATTAATCAACTTTAGTTAGTATAAAGACAGTGATAAGGACGTTAATTAGAGTTGAGAATGGCATTAAATATTGCACTAACTAATAGGAATAAAAATGTTATTTGTGGAGATACATAATTTAATGTTTTAAATAATAACTGTGTGTTTTTATTTTATAACACTGTAAATAGATAAAAAAATTTAAATTTAATTCTTTTATTTTTAGTAAGACGTCCATCCCTCATGAACACAGATATGTAATGTCACAAGACAGCTCAGAAACAGTTTATCCTTTGCCAGAAATAAAACTCGAGGTGATTTGGCCCTGAATGGGCCCAGTATTAACATAATGAATTTTCTTGGACATACTTTTCAAACTATTAAGTTATAACCTAAAAAATTTTATGTTGTGAAAGAACTTTACTTGAGTGGAGATCACAAATTGGTGCACTAAAGGGAAAAATATTTACCACAACCACTACTATTTTGAATTCTCCGCTCAGTAGCTGAACTATAAAATCACTTCAGAAAACTTCAAAATGTAAACATTTATTCCTGTAGAGAGAGACATTTTTGGCACCAGAATTTTCTCTGTTTAAGGTATTTCAGTTTATGCACTCACAATTTTAATGGTCCCAGCAAAAGTCACAAATATTTTAAAAAGTCATTATGTTAGTATAAGGAAATTTTTTTTCCAGTTTCTTTAAAGCGTTTATAGTCTTATATTACCATATGTTATACAAGTTTGCTAATTTTATGAAAAATTTCATTTAACGAAAATTTTAACTTTACGAAAAATNAGTTATAATTCAATAATTTTGAGCTACATTTCAAATACACGAGACAAAGTGTTCAAATGAGAAACCCACTGCAATCTGCAGTTACAAGAAAGATATGTATTCTGCTACCTCATCCTCACATAACTTTTTCCCAAAATCTTGCTTGCTATGGTTGAGATGTTTTAAAGTTATACCACATTCTTGTATTACTATTTATATTATTGTGTATTTATATTTGTACATTTACGAATATTTCATTAGTGTATATATGTGTGTTTGTACACTTACATTTACATTCTTACTGTATGTTATTATTTGTACACCTTTGTTGATGTGCCCTACACCCTTGACTCAGTAAGGGTTTGAGTTACGGTTTTATGGAGTTAAATAAATGTAAATATAAATAAATTAACTAAACACTTCAAAATAAAAAAGTACTTTTATAATTAATAATGTATTCACAATTTGTTAAAGCTAATTTTGCCTAATGATCCCTAGTGTGGCTATTGAAGACATCGAGGAACAAGACCTCCTGCAAGGAAGCTCAGCATTTGAACTGCTTGTGCACTCATAGTGTACAGCATTCAGACTGAGAAAAGATGGGTGCACTGAACACTATGACGACAGGCAGTGCTCACAGCAACTTAATGTCAGTGCTCATAGCTAACCCAAACCCTACACCTGGCAACAAAGGGGTGGAGGATTAGAGTCAAATGCATTTCTCTACCAAAGCTATTCCCGGATGGCTTGGCACACTGCTGTGTAACCTCTTCCTGTGCCTATGCCTATGCCAGAGTTTGTAACAGCTGGCAAAACCAAGTCTTTGGTCATGCTACACCAATGCTGTCACGTTAAGTTCTCTTGACTTAACGGGAAGCAAGTGTGGCTTTGGATGAGATGAATGCTGTTCTCAAAGTGCCAAAGTGGCCTGGCAGTATCACATAGTATCCTAATAAGACTTTTTTGTGGCTCAAGACAGGTAAAGTGACATCAGGTGGTTGTGTATACAGACTTGACTGAATAAGTGGCAAACTGTTTGTTGTGTTATGAATGTAGGGCTGTTAGGCTCGCTGCACTGATCTAGACGAGGAGTACTTCATCACACCTGAACTAAACCATGAAGCCAACTTGTGCGTAGGGCAGTTAGTAACCTGCTAAATGGGAAAACGATCAGTAAGTCAGGCCATCTTGCACAATTAGTGCCCAAGTGACAGCTGCCTGCCTGTGTCTATGTTTTCTGGACAATAAACAATGTAAACATCGACGACAGTTCTTGCTTCAGTTCCTTACGTCAGCTAGCTGCACCCCCTTTACCATCCTATCTTCTGACCTACTACACCCCAGTGGGAACTCGATGGGGATGAGCCAGAACAGTAACATTTGAGAAGTCACTTGTGACAGGTGCCAAAAAAAACAAAGGTCTGTCAGTGTGAATTTGTTAACTTGGTGAGAATTAAGTGTGCCAAAGTATGAAGCATTTAACATACGTAAGAATGTCTCATGCCATAAAAAAATGTACAAAATGTAAAAAAAATTAACTAACAAAAAACAAAAAATTTTACTATTTTTTTAGCGCACTGAACAAAAATTATCTTAGTCAGAATGTTTGAAATTAAAACATTGTACATAATAACTAATATTAATTAACATTCTGCTGGTAAGAGCCTACATAAAATCCACGCTCCTTGATAATCCCTAGACTATGTTCAAATTTAATTTCAATAAATGCCTTTCCAGTGTGTCCACTAAAATTCAATACTGGAATTCCCTGAATTTTCCCTGTTTTCCAAGCAGTATATAATTATTTTCCCTGAACCATTGTCAGGAATAATAAATACTTCCAATATCACTTTTTTTTTCATGGCTGACAGAACAAACATGCCATCAGCAAAGTTGTACTGCAACTGACCACAAACAGGAGACCAGGGATTCTGAATGATGAGACAATTTAAATGTAGTGTATGTTTATTACCAACGACTTCAAATGAGCCATACCTATAGCGGACTTTAATTGTCAAAAGTTGCCAATAATAAATTTTATATACAAGTCATTAAATTAAACAAACCCGAAAATGAAGCAAGCAAATAAAAAATCCATAATATCACAGGTGTCCATCAGCAAATCACATTTTGTTCAATGAAACAACTTTTCTACAGTATTGAATTTCATGGTACAGCTCTATATCATATAAATTAGTGACGAAAGTTACAAAATTCAAGACTGGTATGAAATAGTTATATGTAACAAAACATTGCATTATTGAAAAGAAAATAATATTAGCCGTGTAAGTATAAATATTACATTTTAAAATTCAGCATTTTATTTTATATAAGATAAAGTATTTCTCTTAAAGCAAATTTCAATAAATATAACAATCAGTAACTACCATATTTATGTGCACATATCTAACTGACGTTTATTACACTTTTTATGTGATGACCAGTACCCACCTTTGAATCGTTAGAGCTAAATAGTTACTGCTTTTAGAAACTTAAAAAATGCATTTTTTAAATGCCAATACAGTCATAATTACATTATCCTGTTATTCTGTATTCACACAACAAACAATTTTTGCAGTGTAGCAATTTTTTATAATTTCCCTGACCCAGACGAAAGTTTGCTGACTATTCCCTATCATATAAAATTTCCTGACTTTGCCTTGTTTTCCTGTGGGTGGGCACCATGCTTTCACAAAGCATCGAAGATGTAGTAAAACTTAAACCGATCAAAACTCAGGGCATACTGTTTCTCTTCCAAAGATGAAAGAGTATGCAGGATAATAAGGATAATAGAGTTCAGAGATTAGAGCATCTCTTAACAACGAGGTCTTGGGAGCCAATGAAGCTGAAATGAGGTGAGAATGGAGCAGCTCCAGAATGCAATGACAGGGGAAATGGGTCATCTCCGAGAAAACCTGACGACCAGTGGCATCATCCAGCATGATTACCACTTGCAAAAATTTGGAGTGACCCCGCTGGGGATTGAACCTGGTTCACCTTGGTGTAAGGCGAGCAGTCTAACCGCTAAGCCACTGCAGTCCCTCACGATAAAAGAAGTTCATTAATTTACACGCAACGGAAAAAAGTGAATTAAAAATGCAAATCAGAATCTTACCATTATTTTTAATTAACATTACAAACAGCTATAGAAAAATACGTTTTTTTTTGTAACCTTGGTGATACTCTTTGGCATTTTCTCAATACACCTAGCACCCACATTCAATAAATAATTAATTTACTGGCAGTTTGGTAAATCTATGAATTTGTTAATTATAATCTGTATCTTTTGGGGATATTAACTGTTTACTACTATAGGCATTTAACGGTAAAGTGAGCACTTTTTAAGGCCCTGCTGCTGGTGAATTTTTCTTTTCATTAGATTTCTATCTTCCTGTCACTTTTTAATATAAACATTGCCATCAGACTAATAAACACAGGTATACATTTCACCACTAACAAAAGTTAATGTCTGGAGATGCAATAAAATATATTTATTAGTAGTTAATACCAGTTGAAAGGGCCTTAAAAAGTGCTTACTTTACGGTGAACAGCCTATATTATTCTAAAAGTGAACCTATTACTTTAACATTTTATAAACATTACTTTCCATGGTAATTATTAACTTTAAGGGCTTTTCTGAAAAACTAAAAAAAAAATTCAAAATTATGATATATTTCTACTCTACTAATCACATAGAACACGAATATACTGGGGGCGTAGCTTTAAAATAAGTACAACATATTTAAAAAAATTGAACAAAATTGCGAAATGAGCAGTATAGCCTGTTTGTTTACGTTTCTTTCAGAAACGTCCTAGACCAACAAAAGTTGCATTAATGGGTTCTGCACAGCTTACCTTGTTCATATTCAAGAGGGCATGGTGTTAAAATAAGTATAACATATTTAAAAAACTTGCGAAATATGTTTGTTTACGTCTATTAACGTAAGAGGAATTATACCAGCCCCCTACCTAGGTAAGTCAATTTACCTTATTTTGGTGTGTTTTACGGTTCCTTTAAATCCCTACAATCCTACATTCGTAGTTTAGTGTAAAACCAAAACATCCTAGGTTAGTGTGAAACCCAAACATCCTAGGTTAGTGTGAAACCCTACTATCCTAGGTTAGTGTAATACCCTACAATCCTAGGTTAGTGTAAAACCCAACAATCCTAGGTTAGTTTAAAAATGTAAAATAGTGATTCACCCATCGTGGGGTTAGGTTCTGTTAGGTTAGGGTGGGCACATATTAAGAAATTAGTCTTATGTTAATGCCCCTCATATATTCGTGTTCTACGTGATTATTAGAGTGGAAATGTATCATAATTTTGATTTTTTTTAAATTTTTTTTTTTCCAGAAAAGCCCCTAAACTTAATAGTTACCCTTTCCATTGAATGTTTTACACAAAGTGCAGTAGCCATGTACCTTAAAAGTAAATAATATAAAACTACAATCACAGAACCAATAATTAAATACTGAACAAGAGCTTCGCTAATTATAGATATTCGTTTAAATCCTGAACATAGGCTACTGTTTGGGTATTGTATTTCTGAACCAAAGCCTGGTAGCAATATCAGTACACGTTTGATTTATTGGGGTTGTACAAGAAAATTAAGAAGTGTTTTTCAGTTTAAGTTACAGAAATGGAAACTTTTAAGACCCACATAAATTCACAATTTTAGGTGTTACAAATAAAAAATAACTACTAACTGCTGTAGTCTACATGGCATTTGTTAAGTTATTACAACCAATGAACTGTAGGCTTTGTGTTCGACTATAGCAATAAAAAAACATTGCAACATCAACTAGTAGCACGCTGTGTGGTTTACGAATCATTTACGCATACATACAATCTTTGGGTACCGAGCCTCACCAAAATAACTTTTCTGTTCGTTATATAAACAATTGTAGACACCGGCTGTGAATGCAACAAAGTCATGTACAGATGCAAAAACATTCTATGTGTATTAATTTCATCACTCATCAAACGCAAACAGATAACATTGTTGTTATAATCAGCAATAAATTAAAATGTTTAAAATCTAGATGACATCTCTGTTACCTACATTTTATATGTAAGAATCAATGAAGAATAAGTGCATGGAAAGAATGACTGTTTGTAAAATCACAACAATTACTGCAAACTATGATGTACCCAAACTTTCTAAACTGTGAATTGTGAATATGATTAAGTGAGGCAAGTGTAATTTGAAATTGAAACTATCTTGTGTATTGCCATAACGCAATATGCTTAATCTATATTCTCTGTGATTTTTACTTTTAATAATAATATTTGTTATAGAGTAAACATCTGTTTTCTAATAACTAACAATATTATTATACCTCTATGCAGATACACTATTAGAGAAGTGTAATTAATGAAGATAGCCCAAAGCAGAGTTTGTAGTTGCTGCTCTCGTATACGGTCGAAATATTTTTGAAGTTCTGCACCCAGTAACAAGGAATTAACAAGAGGTAATGGTATAAGAATAAGAGGGACAAATAAATAAACAATGGTGCTTATTTTTCATTTCATACGTATAACATCCATCAATCACTTAAAACAAAAATGTTTCTTGCTTGCTACTTTCTTCCCTGTGCACATCCAGAAAAATAATCAAAACAGATCATTGTTCTACCATTTTTTACGCTGAAAGAAAGAAATAAATAAAAGATTATGATTGCATCTTGCAGAAGATGAGGGGCGCAGATAAGGGTGAGATTCCCATGTTATTTTGCGGCTCCAGCCAGCATGAGGGACTGGCTGGAGGAGCAGAAGCCGTGCTCAAACGCGGTAGAGCACTGATGCGGTGCGCATGAGGCTAAAAACCTGGAAATAATTATCTCTGGCAACAAAAATTGATTTATAACCATGTAATGTTGCATTGTTAAAGGAAAATAGCATCAATTTTGAGTCAGTAATACATCACTTTTAAAATTTTCATTNCCATGTAATGTTGCATTGTTAAAGGAAAATAGCATCAATTTTGAGTCAGTAATACATCACTTTTAAAATTTTCATTGAATAAAATATTCTGCAACATGTCTAAAAATTTGGTCAGTGCTAGAGTCCAAGAGCACAGCCTCACGCACTGCCACTGGGTGGCGTATTTGCATGTCAACCAAACAGCGGGTAGGTTTGATAGGCCTGGTGGGCCGTGTTGTGTGAAATTTCTGCCCAGTCGGGTTACAGCAGTAGTGAAGGCNCCATGTAATGTTGCATTGTTAAAGGAAAATAGCATCAATTTTGAGTCAGTAATACATCACTTTTAAAATTTTCATTAAATAAAATATTCTGCAACATGTCTAAAAATTTGGTCAGTGCTAGAGTCCAAGAGCACAGCCTCACGCACTGCCACTGGGTGGCGTATTTGCATGTCAACCAAACAGAGGGTAGGTTTGATAGGCCTGGTGGGCCGTGTTGTGTGAAATTTCTGCCCAGTCGGGTTACAGCAGTAGTGAAGGCNCGGGTAGGTTTGATAGGCCTGGTGGGCCGTGTTGTGTGAAATTTCTGCCCAGTCGGGTTACAGCAGTAGTGAAGGCAACAGGTTGCCTGAAGGTGTTCCCAGTCATTTTGTATCTCAAGACATACGAGCATGTAAATATATCCTGGAATTAGATGCACAGTATTTAAGTAGCAAATGCAATGAACTATTAGGAGAACCAAATTTTTCCCACAAGTGTAAAGTCAGGCGCATAAAAGCAAAACATTTGATGAGGAAATGTTTCGGTGAACGAATTATGTTAGTCGCAACCACATTCCAGTATTGTAACAAAGAGAACATTTATGAGGATAATTTAATAATGGAAATAAACTGAGTTGAAACTATATTTAAAGTAATTGTTATTACAAGTGGAAATTACAGGCACATTCCGGTGAAAAGCTGAGTGTAACAGAGATTTCTGTGTGTTCATAACCTTAGAAGAAGAAACTTATCATAATGTGGTATATATTTATTTCCACACTCCCCATGTCTTGATTTTGATTTTATTTGTGTTTCTTGCATTCTGTATTGCAAGACTAACTTGAAAACCTGTTATACACTAATCTATCCCACTTATACATTATATTAAGATCTGGACATCAATCCCATGCTGTCCAGTTAACACCCATGCACTTTAATCCACCTGGCCAAGGAGGATTATGCCTGCCATATTTAATGTCAGCAGTGCAGTCACATTACTATCACTGCTAAAACTAGTAATGACAAAGAGCAATATTTTCAACATTGCTCTAGCAGCCAACATTGTTCAAAGTTTGAATGTAAACTTTGCCTGCAGTCATTATGTACTCTGATTGAAGCTGAAAATTTAATTTCAAAAACATTACAAATATGATTTTCAACAATTTCACCTAGTTTTTATAATAGATGACTTTGAAGGCCAAAAGTCCTGGGTTCCATTCCTTGTCAGATTTAATGTTTTTCAAATGTGAAATATTTCGTTCTTAGTTTCAGGATTCTGTGTTATGTTGTCTGTCAATTTATTTTCATATTGAAGCTAGTGTTTATCACACCTTGAACTTCCAAATAGGCTTTCAGGCAGAATCATCAGCATTTTGTATGTTATACTAAATTATTTTATACAAATATTTTTGGGTTGATTATAAATTGCAATAATTGAGTACCACCTAACTGCAAAAACAATTTTGTACAGTTAAAAACAATGATAAAAGTTCAGTGCAGCTGTGCTGAAAGTTGTAGCTTTAATAAAATTCTCTGTTGATTTAATAATTAATCAAGCAAGACCAATTAAACTCTTTAATTTTAGTATTCCAATATATGTTGGCTAGCTTCATAGTGTACAGTATCATAATATTTTCTCCTTAAGTAAGTTCAAAAAATGTTAGCCTACTTCGTAAGAAGTACATTAAAAAATGGTGGCCTACTTTATAATGTATCTTGCTTATTAACTCTACAGACATTTCTAATACTAATGCTCTTTTTAACTGCCTTTCTCAAAATCAAAATAAATTGAAATCATTCTGGAAATTGAGGAACACCTTAATTACACGAGAAGAGAGAGGTTTCATTCAGATTTAAGGAAAAGCTTGAAACATTACATTTAAGACAGGAAAAATTCAACTGACAATGACCCCGATTTCATGGTTTGGATCTACCATAAATGTCTTTGCACAAACAAAAGTAATAACAAATTTTTGATCAAAAAATAAACAGTCACTTAGGAATGTAATAGGCAGAGATATGCAATGTAAGGAAATGGCACTGGTAGGAGCCTGCAATGAGATTTAGAAATACCAGGATAGAAACCATCCTAATGCTGCCATTTGACGTCAAACTCATTACATGAGAATGGGAGTCATGCATGCTAACCACATAAAATTCACTCAGTTTATAAATACAGACACCATGAATGACTATACTCACCATTCAATACCCACTCAATTCGGAATCCACTGAACTCCATTGAATAGTCACTCACAAAATGTACATAAGCTGTGCTAAGTGATGTTGCAATTGGACTTGGTATAACATTACTACAAAATCTCCCAAGATTTTGTGTTGGTGGGTCATTATCTTGACCTTCCTTAACCTAAAATTAACAAAAGAAAGTGTCCTTTGAATGTCATGCACAAATTAACTTATCACAATTGATAGAATTATGGACTGTAGGTGTAACCACCATCAAGTCAGTAAACACTGTATATTTATAGAACAATTATTGTTCTACAAATTTAACATGACATCAGCATATATATTATATTGTATTACTTATTAACTGCACTTATTATATCCTGTATAGCGTAACAAATAAAATACTGGGATGTGGCAGTATCATCAGCATCTTTTACAATGATACCTCTAATTGTACTACTAAAAATAGAACACTTTTAAAACAATTAATATACGTAAAACAAAAAGTAAAAAATTGCACTACTACAAAGTTTGAACTAATGTGTAACATAAATTGTAATAACTGCTGTACTAAAACAGTAAAGTTATAATATAAGCTGATATGGTCCCTCCCTCCCTATTTGGAACTGTAGCCCACTGTCACACAGTGACCACACAAAAATGCATCAGCTATGCGACCCATGCCCACAGAATGCATGTAACTGCTTGGAAAACAACACTAATGTGTTCAACGTAACAACTCACTGAAGTCATGATTATACCACTACTACACTGAAGTCATGATTATACCACTACTACACTGATGCTGTCGAAGCTCTGCAATGCACACCACACACTCTCATTCACTGCCATTCCACAGATGCCATTACAGCTACAAACTCAAAATGTTTACAGTTCATAAAATGTTAAAACCAATTGAGCATCAAGCAGATTGTGAAATTCAGGGAGTTATCTAATTTAGAAATGCAATCAATGTCAAGACAACTGACATTCATTGGCAAATTTGCAAAACTTTAGGTGAAAGTGCTATGAGTGATGAAATGGTGAGACAGTGGGTGTGGCAATTTAATGAAGGATGCACAAGTGTGCATAATGAGTCAAGAAAAGTTCACCCTTCAATCATCACTAAGATTTGGAAAAAAACATGTATGAAAAAATTTTGTCAAAACCAACAGTTTACAATTTCTTTCTTATCAAAAGAGTTCCCTGAAATTTCACGATGTGCTCTGCACGAAATTTTAACAGAACGTCTAGGCAATCATAAACTCTTCTCTCGCTGGGTCCCACAATTGCTGACAGACATTAAGAAAACCAAGAGACATGACAGTGCTCAGGCTTTTCACACCTGACACGAAAGAGATACACAAAGTCTCCGAAACAACAGAAGATTATGACGAACAACTACACATGAAAAATCATGTGTACCTTGTTCTGGAATAACAAAGGGGTTTTGTTGGTCAATTTATTGCCAAGAGGTGAAACTGTCAACGCTGCCAAGTATTGTGATACCCTCAAAACACTGTCTCGTACAATTCAAAACAAAAGGTGAGGAAATGCTCAGTAATGAAGATGTGTTGCTTCATAACAATGCTTGACTGCATGCTGCTAATGACATACAAAAGCTGATTGCAAAGTTTGGCTGGGAGCAGTGAACATAACCACTATTTAAACCAAAGCCTAATTTTTATAAAAACTAGAAAGACATCTTTACTATTTTCACCTAGTACTATCTAAAAAACGATCTATTCCTGACACTATTTTGACAGCTAGTGTGCACATAAATGTAAAAGGTAGAATGTATATACATTTTTAAGATTTGAAATATAGTGAAATACAAATGCATAATTATTTTACATAAATTCTCTTGAAAAATAAAATTACAGAATAACCAATACCCATTTGCAGTTTTTTTTATTAAAAATTAAAGTGTCACCTATTCTAAAAACTGAAAATAACACATCAACTTATTGTACACAAACACAGGTAAGAAAATGTAATGTTGCAAAGTGCAATCAAAACAACTGCTATATAAAGAACTTTACTTGAGAGTAAACAGGACTTGCCCTTGGCTTCATAATTCATAAAATTAGCAACCAAAGGTCATAATAATACAAATTATCATTCCCACATTTATAAATAATCATACTGGCATTGGAAACATATGCATAAATTACTCTGCTTAGTATTAATGAATCTCAGGACATATTCACACAAGTTTTAAAAAGTAATGAACAATAGTTTTTCTAAATCTGTACACTGCACCCTGGCAGTGTGGTAGGAAAACCTTCTACATTTTTACCTTTTCCTCATATATATTGCCACACTATCCATGCCTTGCTTTTAATTAGTTACAGTCCTCTATAAACATGTAAAAAACTTAAATTTTTTTTTGTAATTTAAAAAAGTAGTACATTTTAATACAGTCAATTGGGGTAACTTTGTACCAATTGAGGGAAAAATTATATGACACTTTCTCGTTTATAAGGAAGGATTTATAGCCTCCACTGTAATGTGTAATACATAGTAAAATATTCCATTTGTAAGGAACATGGTAGTGTGAAGGTATTCTTCAAGCTTTCATTTAAAACAAAATTAGGCATGTAGTACAAAGTTGCCCTGATGATCAAAATTTACCTCGAATGACTATATTTTTACTATCTGAAGGTTTTACATCCCCATCCCAGACAAATTATGGTGCTTGTTAATATGGACTTTCTCACAACTAGAATAACATTCTAACTTATATAAATCCATAAAAGGAATAATAGTTATTTTTATTATTAGGCCTATCATTGGATATGTAATACCATAATATCAAACTGTGTCATGAAAACAGACATTGTAATTTGCTTGCAGGCACACCACTTCAAAACCATTTGCAAGCAAAACATGTTACGCTACATAGCACTCTAGTTAAAGAAAAAGAAAAAATTGAGGAGGTTGTAGAAAAACTGACAAGCAGCCTACCCTGTCTGAAATTTTAAGAGAACTCAAGTGTGAAGCCAAAGCACAAAGAATAACAAAACAGATAGCTAAAAATGTTAGTAACAGTACTTTTGCAACATGATTTTGTGGAAGTATGTGGGTTTTGTGATTTGATGTGACACAAGAATGTTTCACCAACTTAGCAAGTACCTTGCAAAACTACATTTTTGGTTGGAACATCATCACCCTCTTTTTATAAAGAAAAAAAATTGCCCTAAAAGAAATGCTTGCAAACGATTTGCCAACACTATCAGCATTATCATTTATATCTAATGGCTGGACTTCACGTTCTACAAACAGCTACATTTGTCTCACATACCATTATCTCAGACAAAATATTACTCCAGCGTAATTTTCAATAAGTATTGTAAATGAATCTATCATAAGTGTGACGCTACTCACCACCTGCGGTATACAGGGTGGTTCATAGGATACGAGTTACCATCCTCTGGTGCAGACTATGGGTGCCTTGGATGTCAAATATGGGGTGAACAATAATTTTGGTATCTCAGTGATTATTTTAAAGATCTATATTTGGCAATAACAATACAAACATAGACACTTAACTCAGAGATGGTACCCCGCAAGTTGGGAGGCTTAAAAAGTGGCTTAAAGTACTCGTGCTAACTGCTTCCGATGTCGTGGGAGAACGCTACGCGTCGGGGAAGGTTCCTTGAGCGAAGGATGCTGGTACTTAGCTGTATCTGCAGTTCTGGGCGAGATGTCTCCGACGACTGGCTGCGGTCGGTCAGGTGGGTGATCCCTTCCCGGGCTTCCCGTCGGGGCGCGGTTCTTGACTTTATTCAACTCCCGTCTCCGGCCCTCGACGTCGTCACCTGTCTCTCCTCTCGGCGTGACTCCCCTCGTTGAGGCCAACACTCAACTCCCACTCTCGGCGTCGCACGACTAACTAACTTTGCATCCCGACGTGGTGCTCCTGGTGAGCCCGTACCCGGCTACTTCCTCTTGGCACTGGGATTCAAATTCCTTCCTCCTCCTCGCGTCTCGACTCTTAACTTGCTCTCTGCGAAACTCAAACCAAACTCAGTCAGCATTTTCCTCGGGTCTC
>NQII01005429.1:69211-125943 GCA_002778355.1 Clitarchus hookeri | reverse complement strand
GGGGGGGGGGGCGATTCTGCCAAACACAGTCAGCCCTTCCTACGCATGTAACCAGAGGTGCATCAGTGAAACTCAAGCCGCCTTCTCTGCCGTTTCTCACGCGACTTCCTGTCCGTTTTCCGGGCTGTCAGCCTTGCGGTTAAGTGTCTGCCAAGGATATTAGATTGCTAAGAGGGCACGGGTATGACAGCTGCGCTTATGACTAAGCAGTATGTGGCACGCGTCAATTCTCCCACGGCCGGTGCGACGCTGACATACCCGTGCCAAGGCATCGGCTTGTGGTTGCGCCTCTGTCTTGCTCCCCTTTGCGGGTTTCCATGCGTGGCCATTCGCGCGCACGGCTCATCAGGCGGCCAGCTGTGACCTGCTTCTAGAGTGGCGTGTTAGGCGGCTAGTTGTGGCTTATCTACTTCCCTCTCTCTCTTCCTTCCTTCTGGTCCTAGTCTGGTCGGTCGTCGCTCAAGGTTGCGCGTCTCCACTGGTTATTCCGGCTCCGCCGGGCTGCTAAGGGAATTTTTAACCTGAGCTCTGCGGTAAACAAACACACTGCTGAAGGCTGGCTATTTACAAGGTACATTTTTACTCAAACAACATCGCAGGCCGTTCAAACACTGGGGAATAGAATTCAAAACTTCTAAGTCTATTGGGGCGGTCTCAGACTCTCTTACATTAATTACAAACATAATTGAACCCTGGTTACACTACGTACTCTAAGTGATCCATCAAGATCACAGCAATTTTAACTAATTAACTTCTCGCTTCTGCCGCCCCTGTAAAATGGGGGCTTTCTTGAACAGCTGCAAACATGTTAGGGTGGCAAACGGCTGGTAATCAAGCAAGCTTCTTATCAGCCGTTACGTGTAGTGACAGGGTTTACTGTTACAGCGGCACGCAGGCCATTCACTGAGGAAAAACGCTCGTATCTTACTAGACTGGAAACCTTGTTCCTGAGTAAAAAAATTATTTCCTGCACATTCTGCCGCTTATACGAGCGGTCTTACGGTGGGCGGAAGAAAAACACATTTACACTGGCAAAAATAAAACACTACAATCGACTGATGGCCTGTACCCTAAATTTACACATAGTAGACACTGGTAAAAATAACCTATCTCCTTAAACTTACACAGGGTAGACACTGATAAAATAAAACACTAGTCGCACTTATATTCTGACGTCAGGTCGGACTCCCCGCCCTGGTTCTCTCAGTGGGCGACATGAAGTAAGCAAACTTACCTCATGCCTCACAGAGTCTGTCACTGGGTTAGCCTGCTTGGCCCATGGAACTATGCCCGCATCGTTCTCGGTAGAAGTCGGGTCTCTCACGGTCTCGGCAGGTGCGCCAAGGTTGGATTCGCCTGGCACCGTTTACCTCCATCTGATTAAGGGGCGCCTCGCCCCACACTGGGACCTGGACAGCGTGCGGAGGGTGGGGCTCCATCATCCTCTCATCCTGGTGTCCTGGGGCCATCTCTAGACTGCTGCGGGCTCTCGTCCTCGGGGTCGTCTGTGGTTCCTCGGTATTTCCTCGCCTCTTTGATATTTGCTCGGGTTCGGTTCTCTGTCTATGTTAAATCGTAAGGGGTGTCTTGGTGTTGCCTCATATGCGCTGCACATTTCATACTTTGCTCTCTGCCCCCTGCTCCTTCGCTCGTGGTTGCCGCTTCCTCTTTCGCTCTCCCTGTCTCGTTCACTGCCTCTTCCTCGCCAATTTCCGTTTGCTTCCTCGCTCTCTTCTCTTTGTCCGTTTTGCCGCTCTCTCCCACTCTTCGCTAATTTCCCTTCGCTTCCTCGCTCTCTTCTCCTGCGCTCGAACATGCTCTCTCGCTTGCCACTGCTCTCTCGCTCTCTCTCTCTCTCTCGCTCCTATCGGAATTCCTAGTCTACCGGCCTTAAAAATCAACTCGACTCGGGCTAATGCGTTATTGGGTGCCACGGAGTTTCAGCCTCCCCAAAGTTTTGTTCATCCTGACTGGCTCGGTAGGGGCGAGACCCCTTCTCTCGGGTATACTCTGGTCCTTGTTTTCTGCCGACACAGAATTCACTTTGCCCCACGTTGGGTGCCAAAATAACTTGACGCTACTTGCCACCTGTGGTATACAGGGTGGTTCGTAAGGTACGAGTTACCATCCTCTAGCGCAGACTATGGGTGCCTTGGATGTCGAATAGGGGGTGAAAAATAACTTGGTCTCTCAGTGATTATTTCAAAAGTCTATATTTGGCAATAGCAATACAAACATAGACACTTAACTCCAAAATGGCACCCCGCAAGTTAGGACCCTTAAGGCGGCTCGAAGTACTTGTGCTAACTGCTTCCTACGTCGTGGGAGATCACTACGCGTCGGGGAAGGTTATATGCAATTTTTTTCCCGCTCTTAAAACCTTGTTGTTAAGAGCCACCCAAATCTCTCACCTCTTCTCACCTCATCATTTTTTATTCAATATAAAATTAAATATTAAATGTATATACAATTTTTCTTGGAACAAAATAAATCAAGGACTGGGGAACAGCGGTATCAATTTTTATGGATAATGTGTTGTGACAGTGTAGGTGTCTTAAGTTTATCAGCTTGAATATAATATTGTATTATGATAATTGATTAAACTGTCTTTTATCATAAGTTATATATTATGTATGTATTAATAGCAGCAGGATTAAAGCTGCATTCATTTTTCATTCTATATATATACGGTAGTAAGTTTTATAATGGAGGTAATAGGTTACAAATTTTTCCAATAAAATTTCCAAGAAGTATGTCATTTAATTTTTTTGTTAAGCAGTACATTGTACTTAAATTTCAAAACCTCTAAATATACTTCAATTACATCTCTCACATGCAATTTCATAATTTGAATTATTTTTGTGTTCTGGTGGTATTTTATTTTTTACTGAAGATTGAAGCCAGTAATCTTTGTAGCAATTCCTTTTTTGCGTATCGTGGCGTACAGGTACAGCAAAAAAGGTGAAAAAATAACTATTCATATTTGCTTCAAATTAACACAAATAGTTCCTATTAGCTTTGCTCTTTGATTCACAATGAAACTTCTTCTCCTTAGATACCACGCGAGTGGGGAGGAAGAATTTAATTCTCATCTTCAGCTACCTTCGGGCATATTTAGCTGTTTCTCATCAAAACCAGGTGTGATATCACCTCCTGCCCTTAGACGTCTGAAGGGACGCAAACTTGTCTAGTTACTAGGACAGCAATTTCTCTTCTTCCCCTTTCACACCTGGCTAGAAGGGAAGTTGTTGCCTAGCAACCTGTGCAGCATCTTTGCATCCCACCCAGGGTTGCTACAGGTACTCACTAAAAAAATTCCCTGACTTTCCCTGGTTTTTCAGAACTTCAAAAAAATTTCCCTGACTTTCCTAATTAAGACAGGCTAAAACTGACACTAAAAAATGGATAAATACATAAAATCAAACTCTTGTGTGTCACAAATACTTCCTAGGTAATACAAGACAGTAGGTTATTCACAACATTAACTCATTTCAAGAAATATATCTAGATCTACCTTCGAAAAAATTCCAGCATCAACATTAATGATCCTTGGTAGAAAAATAATTTAATAAATTTTTACAATACTTCTTAGTGGCTTCATGTTATGCAGAGGAGAACATAATAAAAACAAATCTCTAATTTTTCAAAGACACAAAACCAAAAATAAAATTTTTTTTTTTTGGAAATTACTTGCGAATGATAAATAGGCCTACATAAATGTTCAGCATATTGGAGGACACAATACTGAAAATTACATTACTGCAAGTGGCTGTCAGCACCTCAGATCTTGCTAATCTATTTATCGATTACATCAATCTCCTGCTGCTTTTATAGTTGAATTTTCTTGTAAATAGAGCTAAGGGTAAAAATATGATTAATGTAAAACCTTTAACCATTAAAAAAAATTAACCATGAAAGCTTGAAAGGTATATAAAAATATTTAGTTATATAACTGTACGCTATACACTGCATGCATACTGCTTTCTGGCAAACAGGTTGCTGTAACTAATAATAGAACCTACCACACTTTATTAGCAAGACAGAGTAGTGTAAAGTAATATTAGAAGGTCCAGTGTACTAGTCCCCCCCCCTTTTTTTGCTGTAAGTCGCAGCACCGTGTGATCAAACTCCGATGTTTGAAGACTTTTGGAGACGAGTCCCCTGGAACTTGTAATATTACTTTATATTACTGTGTCTTTTGAATAAAGTGTGGTAGGTCCCATTAATTAAATAACATTGTTTTTATTTCATAAGCACCTGAACATGACTACAGAGCACCCGTGTGAACAAAGTCCAATGTTTGAAGGCTTATAGCAAAAATTTGGGGATGAGTCCCGCCAGCCTTTCTATATTACTTTGCACTAATCTGTCTTGCGAATAAAGTGTGGTAGATTCTATTAACCTACGTTCCTTAGCTTTTATTTTATCGGCTGCTGAACATGCGACTTTGGAGTGCACCCGTGTGAATAAAGTCAGACATTTGAAGGCTTATATCAAAAATTGGGGATCAGTCCTCCGGACCTCGTAATAATACTTTAAATTACTCTGTATTGCAAATAAAGTATAGTAGGTTCTTTTAACCTACGTAGCTTTATTTTAATTTTATAAGCCTCTGAACATGTGACTTTGGCAAGACGTGAAGCAAACAAACAAGGAATAAAAATTTTACAGAAAATGTTCCTTTTTCTCCTGACTTTTCCCGAAAATCCCTAACCATTTTTAATTCCCTGACTTTTCCAGGTTTTATAACCTGTAGCAACCTTGCCACCCATCTTGGCAGTCCGGTGAGGGCCAAACAGTACGACTACAAAATATTTCCTTAAAAGTGATAATTTAGCACAGAACATAGCTGGAATTCCTTATCATGTATAGGATTGGAAAATTCCAAATGATCAGTCTCGGTATTGAGTTTTTACACATTGAATCATCATTACTTACAGTTAACAAAGAAATACCAAGGATGCACAATCCTTTATGTAGTCTATGTGTTGCATGTCATACTGAGGTTAGGGGACAGGAATACCCCAAGATAAGTCATTGATCATAACTTATGTATCAGTTTTAGAAAATATAACTAATATAACTAGGGACCTGGGAAACTTACAAATGTAAAATAACAACAATAAAATTTGACAATAATTAAGTTGCATTATGCATGAAAGCTAAATTTATATGTTTTGGTGATAAATGTGACCAATTTCTGTCATTATCTTTGAAACACTACCCACAATTATATAATTGTACAGAATGTTTTGTGCACCACAGATATGGTGCATTCATGCAGCATTTTGCCCAAAATGACCTGCCACATCAATATGACCTAGTGCTAGCAGTTTTTGAGTGTCACAACCCTGGTGCACGCATACAGTCATATATGGCTGTAAAAAACCACATATGCACGTGCACACACACACACACATGTATACATACACATACACACCATGATATGCAATGGTGTATCCCATGATGTGTATTGCAGATTCAGCGATTAAATTATATTTTTTATGTTTGTTTATGCAATTCTAATTTCTTTGCATGTTGAAAAAAGTGCCTACATTCAAAAATAACAAATATTGTTGTTCTGTTATGAAAGAAAATGTTTCATTACTGGTGCACCAAAATAATAAACATTTTTATTGAATCAGGCACAGATTAAAAAGTTCATTCTTTGGTTAGTAAAAATTTAAGAGCACGTGTGATGACGTAAAAAGTTGAGGAAAATATGAGAATGTTTGACAAAGTGGTATCAAAGTATGTGTATCGGCTGTGGTATCAGGGTATCAATATTAGAAAAAAGTAGTATCAGAATTGGACCTTTTTTTTTCTACTTACCTCAACATAGTCATATTGGCAGATGTCATTCGAGGACCAAGTCCTTCCCTCCAACTCAAAATGTGAGAAAGACATATTAATTTTGTTCCCTTGTGTGGCTGTGATATTCCACAAACAATCTGAATTAGATGGATAGCTTAGAGGAAAATTTGGGCTTTCAATCACTCCTCTGTAGCCCTTGAGAACGACATTGCACACTGTGAACAGAATACATACATTTACAGCTTAATTCTAGATGACGGAAATTATAAATGCATGTAGAAATGAAAGAAAAAATGCACGTAAGAGTACATGGAACATGCATGCCAAACAAAGTATAATAATATCACTAGCATGCACAAGGAGGTTCAAGGGAATGCATATATTGCCTACAGTTTATCAATAGTGTTACATATAGTCTATTCATGGTTTCTTCAAACTTTTAGAATCAAACTTTTGAAATATCACCCCAAGTTTAACATGTTTGGTTGCTTTCTAGGTAGGTCATGTATCACAAGAGTTTTACACTTATTTTTACAAAAAAAGTATCTGATTTTTGGTAAAATAGAATTTTTACCTGCATTTTGTGCATAAATTATACTATTACATTTATAATTAATAGGAATAAAACAGAGAGAAAAAAGGTGGGTTGGTGATGCCTAGTAATAAATAGTTGCCATGGATAATATTATTAAAGAGAGTGGGCACAAATGTGGTGCATTGTCCATTTGGTGTAATTTTCTAGACTTAGTTAAGCTTTGTTTGCACAAGGCAAAGCAATAGCCTGAATGTAAAACTTTAGCAGGGCTTCAAAAAAGTTGAAAGTAATCATGAATGGACTATATACACTCTTCCGTCAGATTTAGGATGCTCTACAGCTGCGGACACATAACCGAGGTTTGTTACTTGTAGCACAAACAGTAGACAGCATAATTGTTGAAAAGAGATATTTAAACTCATTACTGATATTCTTCTGCATCAAAAGAGATAGCACCTGTACCACACAGTTAGTAAGTGCATTCCAGTAAAATTGAAAGGTTATGTTAGTTGTCTATGATATGGTTAAACAAAGAAACTTCTGGATTACAGTGAATTATGAGCCGCTTTAGTCTAAAAGCCTTGTTCATAAATAACGAGTTATATCACAGATGAGTTTCTTACATCATCAATTTGATTTCCCAAACATGTAAGCATTTGCAATTATAGACATTGAAGATACATCCTCTGGAGGGACACTGCCAAAACAACTTCCACCGTCGCCGCGCCCGACCCAACGGCACGTCGGAGACCGCCCGGCTCACGGACGAATCCCTAGGGTCGTCCGACTGTCGTCCGACCGACGCAGCAACGTCGGACACAACTCGACAGATTAATCCCGGGTTCTTCCCTATACCTGTTTTCCAGTCCAGACAGACAGCCATCCAGGACAATTACCCCTTCAAAACTGCCCCACCTTTCTTTCCGGTGAGCGTAGGGAATGGAGTTTTACTCCACACTGGCGTCTAGTCCGCGGAGAACCACGTGGAGGTCACCACCTGGTTCGCCAGTCCCTCATTTCTATGTTTTCTTTTTTAATATTTTAATTATTTTTTTTTTCAAAAAACAACAAAAACCAACAATAATAATAACAAAACAAAGCATAATAGTACAAAACAAGAAGTGACAAAACTAAACAGATCAAATCTAAACAAAACAAAACACTACAAAACAAAATAAAATATTATATCATATAAAAAATAAACATAACAATGTAAAACAAACAAACCAACAAACACAAAAATAAGCATAGTATTCGAAATAAGATAAAATAAGATGGGTTAAACAAATGCAAATGAGTTCTATTAATATAATGTAACAACACAGGCAATCACTTCAGACAAATAATAAACAATCAATTCAAAATATATAATATAATAAAATAAAATGACACAAAATAAAATATATTAATAAAATAAAATAAAATAAAATAAAATAAACTAAGATAAAACACACATTAACATATCTCATGCAGCCCATAGTATTTTCCGTCTGCCTCATTGCTGGTAAAGAACCGTGGACAACCTCGGAGACGACTTTGAAGGAAGTTAAACAGCTCATACACGTACAATACATATCCGTTCACACGACTGTATACAGTTTGCACGAGAATATATCATTGAAATGGTGATTTCAAGCAGCCATGCCTGTCTTTGTTCCTTGCCGGACATTCCTGCATACATACCCCATGTGGTGTCACATTTACAACGTAAATGTCATACACTTTCAACTGTACATAGTATATTTACTGTGTTGGGTCATTTTTAGGAGATAAACAATAGTTACCATTACTTCTCAATCAGCCCTCGCATTATGCCAACTTTTGGGAATATGATGTCCATTGGGGTAAGGTAAATACTACGCAATGAGGAGGAATTCCTTGTGATACCGATGCTAGGCAAAGCACCTACAATAGAATATTCCTGGCTGGAGACCCGAAAAGGTGTATAAGTTGTTCAAAGTACACTGATCATTTTTGAAAGTCCTTGTTTAAAACCTAATTGTATGCACATTGTGTATTCTTCCTCCATATGCAAAATTAACATTGCTATGGGTTTGACCACTTTATTCATGCATTGGTCACGTAAAAACATAAATTTATTAGACAAGTAAATTTGCATTAAAAAAACAGAAAACCAAAGAAATCATTGCAGTATTCACTTAATGTTTACCGAACATGTTCAATTCAACATTTAGGTATGGAACTACTTTCCCTACATCATTACACTGAGTGTGCCCATTACAATATTTGCAGGTAGGAGCAGTGATATTTTTTCAAGGTTAATTACAAAGCGCCTAATCAACCATGTACAGCATATAGTAGAGTTTACAGACTAGCATCCATAGGTGGAAGGGTGGATGAAGATGCATCAAGAACCAAAAGTACCCTGGTAAAAGCACAGTGGGTTAATCATACCAAGTCATGAATCATAAGCTGCTATAAGAGTGGGTGGAGGAACTCTTAAAGAATACTACAGCAATACACAGAAGTTTTACTGCACCAGGAACCTAAATCCAGAGATTACAAAAAACAAGGGATACAGTTGAAGAATGACCTACCGGTAAAAAAACATTACAAGAGACCTGAAGATTTCGGAATTATAATAATGTGAAAAATAATACAAATTTTCATGTAAAATGTGAAAAATTACTATTACACTGAAGAGTCAAAAAAACTGGTATAGGCGTGCGTATGCAAATAACAGAGGTATGGAACCAATCAGAGTAACGCGATGCGGTTGGCAGCGCCTATATAAGACAACAAGCGTCTGGCAAAGCTGCTAGATCGGTTACTGCTGCTACAATGGCAGGTTATCAAGATCTAAGCAAGTCTGAATGTGGTGTTATTGTTGGCGCATGAGAGATCGGAAATAGCATCTCCGTGGTAGCGATACAATTTGGATTTTCGCGTACGACCATTTCACGAGTGTACCGTGAATATCGGGAATAAGGTAAAACATCAAATCTTTGACATCGCTGCGGCCGGAAAAAGATTGTGAACGAACGGAACAGACGACGACCGACGAGAATCATTAAATGTGACAGACATGCAACCCTTTCTCAAATTGGTGCAGATTTCAATGCCTCCTACATACCTTCAGACATTAGTTGAGTCCATGCCACGTCGTCTTGAGGCACTTCTGCATGCTCGCGGGGGCCCTACACAATATTAGGCAGGTGGCAGGTGTACCAGTTTTTTTGGGTCTTCAGTGTATGTACATTTCAGGTTACAGTTCATGAAATGTAACAAATAATCTAGTATTTTTGGAAATATATACATATCGTTTTTATACACAATGCTTATTCTTACAGGTATTTTATGTGCTTCTGCAGATTTGAATGCAAAACTGGAGCTAATACGTTGATTTTGCTAGTGCAGTAAAGTCTACATTTATAGGACTAATTGGGGGTAGGTATGCAGTCCAGAAAGTCCAATAAATGGCAAAATACAAAAAATATGTACAGTTATAAATATTTTAGTGGGTCACTTTAGCGTTAATATTGTCAATATGGTGAAGATGTTTGTGTAGTCAGGAGGGATGATGAGCCACAAGTACTTCTGGTAATTTACAGCAGACAGTTAACAGTCCAAAGAAAAGGAAAGAACAGCGTGAGCTTGTGTAGTAAATATATTTTCTGGATCTCGGCAGAGTAGTTTTTGCGGCGAGCACGTTAACTTGCACTGTGACTTTTCAATTATTTTATTTTGCGTCCCCCTGACTTGTCAACATTTCCACTCCTGTGCCTTTCTTTTCTGTTTTTATAACTTCCTTGGACTTAGATGATAATCCGGAAACGGAAACAGGCAGCATTCTGTCCCTACTCCCTGTTGTGAATGTGAGAGTGTGACAGTTAGATTCTGTGTACCCATGTATCACTTTCACATTTTTTTTCAGAAATCAGACAAGTTCAGATCCAGGTCGCCCTTTACTGACAAGAATATGATAATAGGCACATATTTACGAGATACAAATAGCGGTACCATTAGCAGTGTACTAGGCCATGCCACACTTTAATACATTTGCTAAACTCTGACTGTTCGTGCTGACGTTAACATTTCTGGTTGTGTTATTGATCGCCTACCTGCTTGTTCTTTNTTTGCTAAACTCTGACTGTTCGTGCTGACGTTAACATTTCTGGTTGTGTTATTGATCGCCTACCTGCTTGTTCTTTTTCATGTCACACACAGCTGCCAGATGGCTCTAAACGACACATCACAACCGGCAGAAAATCTGTTTGTATTATCGATCTCTTTAAAATTCATTTTAAGCACTTTGCTACTGTTCAATAAATTGTGGCATTTCGTGTGCTGTGATGTGTTANTTTGCTAAACTCTGACTGTTCGTGCTGACGTTAACATTTCTGGTTGTGTTATTGATCGCCTACCTGCTTGTTCTTTCTCATGTCACACACAACTGCCAGATGGCTCTAAATGACACATCACAACCGGCAGAAAATCTGTTTGTATTATCAATCTCTTTAAAATTCATTTTAAGCACTTTGCTACTGTTCAATAAATTGTGGCATTTCGTGTGCTGTGATGTGTTAAGTAGCTTTGCCACAGAAAAACCNAAGTAGCTTTGCCACATAAAAACCTGTGTCTAGTTTTTCTCCTGATGTGCAAGCCATTTCACACAACATACTTGCACAATCATTAACTTATATGCAGGGTTGACTATAATAAGTCGCAAGTGATATTTCCCTAAAAAACATAGCCTATTGTTATGTGTTGCTGGTGAATTGCCCGTCAGCTAAGGAATGTTTGAAGGTCAGAGTTGCAACATAAGAACAGTGGGTAATGATTACAAAGTACTGATGGCCCGATACTGAAAAAACCCGATACCGATGAAGGTTCCGATATTTAGGATTTTACCAATCCGATACCTGTAAACCGATATTTTCATTTATCATACTGTAAGCAGACATTTGTCACTAAAGTGTTTGAGAGAAAACTGCTGCCTGGAAAAGTTTTGTTTGCAATAAGCTAAATTGACTTACTGCTAAGTGAGATTTACTTTATTATCGGTACATCAAAGCATCAAAAAAAATAGTTTAACATTATACAAAATTATATCTCACTACAACATATTACAAAACTAAGTTAAAGTTGCAAAAAGGTTGCTAGTCTACAAAAAATATGTAAAAGGACAGGAATGAAAACCAAGCTAACAAGCCACAATCATTTTGTTTACTTTAAGAAACGTACGTCAAACATAAGACTGCTTTACCAAAAATAAAAATGTAATCCGTGAAGCGAAAAATAATGAGGGGCATGTACATTCTAATTTGTTTTTATTGTAAGGAATTTTTTGAAAAAAATTTTTAAATTTGTTTAAATTTATTATTTTTATTTTTTTATTATTGCATATTGATATTCCAAATTATTTTGTTCTTTTTANGGAATTTTTAGAAAAAATTTTTTAAATTTGTTTAAATTTATTATTTTTATTTTTTTATTATTGCATATTGATATTCCAAATTATTTTGTTCTTTTTAGTCGTATTGCTGCAGCCTGATGTTAAGAGTTGGGAAAATTAAGTGTGCAGCAGAGGAGAGAAAATACTTGAGGTTAGAATGGCCATTACCTATGTGCCGATATTTTAGTACCGATCTCGGATAATGGTAAATGTACTGATAATACCGATATCCGATACCGGATATCGGGTATCAGGCCATCACTATTACAAAGACCAGCAGCCACATGCTGCCACAATAAGCCTTTCTACAATGTGCACACTCCTGAATTTATGTGGATTGAATACCTACAGTTATCTGAAAGAATTTCCTGGTTCATCATCCCTGCCTCTCTCAGCGGGACTTGGGGTGCAGGAAACTTTCCAGATCANCCACAATAAGCCTTTCTACAATGCGCACACTCCTGAATTTATGTGGATTGAATACCTACAGTTATCTGAAAGAATTTCCTGGTTCATCATCCCTGCCTCTCTCAGCGGGACTTGGGGTGCAGGAAACTTTCCAGATCACAGTCAACAAGATTATTTAAAAGCAACGGGCCTCCACGTGGAGAGTTTTCGAGAGTTGGGAGTTTGAAGGATTGTGAAATCTTATGTGACTGGTGTGCAATGACCAGCAAAACTATGAGCCAGCAGAGCGTCGAGCAGCGGCTGATTTTGATGTAAATCAGCTCCTGCCAGACGTTATAAGACATGGGTAAAATTGCCAGATGAGTATTGTCAACAGCCTTCAGGTTATAAACAAAAAAGGAAAAGATGAGTTAAAATGCAATTTTTGAGAAAATAATCTTGTTCTACTAAGTTTCTTTCAGATAAAATATATCTTTTATGCTCAGTGTAAATGTAACATTTAAGTGTGTGCTTTCCAGGGATACCAAAAATCCATACACTCTGCTGAGATTTTGGCAATTCTCGAGGTATTAAGGGTAGTTTTGAAAATTTTTCACGTTGCAATATGTTTGCCAAAGGTTTTTTCATCTTGTGGAAAAGTGGAAACGAGTTAAGTGTATATGTGTTCCAGTCTGTTCTTATACTTTTGTTGAGGTGATTTAATAACTGTTTTTAAATATGTCTACAGTTTGGATCCAGTCACTTATTAAAATGATGCTCACGTAAATGTTGGCTGAAGTTGGAGTACAGGTCTCTGATACTGTTGGAATTGTAGAGTTGTGTGTGAAGGCATGTGCATTGGTGCAAAAGGGATATGGCGAGACAGCTGAAACCACAATTGGAGCAGGTCGCGGCTCTACATTACATACCTAGTCAGCTGATTGCAAAATATTCTGGACCTTAAATCCATGTCTTTGCCAGAGCAGTTGTAGCATATTTAGTTCCATTTAATGACGTACAGCAGAACCTCATTAATCNAGTTCCATTTAATGACGTACAGCAGAACCTCATTAATCTGAAATAGCGGGGGCCAAGGCAACCACAATTACCACATTTCACGGATTAACAATTAATATCCCACAAGTGCTGGCCAAATGTGTACCTGCGGTGTGCTGTCAAATAAATAATGTCAACATCATGGGATGTTACGGCTTCAGAGTGCTGTCAGGTCTTGGCGCCAGCATATGCAACAAGCTCAAAAATTGCAATGGATGGAAGGAAAACCATACTTTTAAATGTCTGTGGCCAAATTGAGTACATGGAGACTCAAAGCTACATAAATTATTGGGAATACTTAAGGATGTTAATATTGGTCAATAATATTAATATTTTTGTACAGAATATTTATGAAAATATTGGTTTATAAATTATATATTGTGAAATGAATATCAATTTTCGATACATCTATTTTTGATATTTTATGTATGGAGCTGGGTTTACAGTACAATAATATTGTAGTTAACAATTATTTGTTCAAAAGAATTTCTTTAGAATAGAATTATTACATGTTAACTTCAGATTTATGTTCTATACAAAATAACTGCAACTATGTTATTAATAGAACTTAGTAGATGATAAACATTCAATTTTACTTATGCATTAAAAGTAATCNAATAACTGCAACTATGTTATTAATAGAACTTAGTAGATGATAAACATTCAATTTTACTTATGCATTAAAAGTAATCATTATAGTTCTATATTTGATTTCATATGTGTAAGTGTATAGTTGAAAAGTTTTGAAATTTTGTATTATGCAGGAATCATAGTTCAAGCACATGGAGCCATGGTTTTTTGCATTCCTGATTCGCAATACACCATTACTTATACCATTTAAGCCCAGTCAATGAAAACTCGCCAGTTTCCCATAAACAACTACTGCTGAACCGTGTGTTAGACATAGTCTTGGCATTTAGCTGTTTAACCAGAATCATAGCTCTAACTTAATAACTGAGAAGATCCTAGAACTGCAACTGCCAACAGGCCTGGCCATGGCCATAGAGCATGAAATATTTATTACAGACCTATATGGTCGCAAAGCAAAGCCACCTAAACAGCAATGCTAGAGCCTGTATTCCACAATAACATTTTCCATGCAAGCTTGGGTGGAAGCTTCCATGGGACATGCTACCCATTAGGGTGTGTCAAATTTTTTGTTTTCCTTTTTCAAAAAATGACGGGGGTCAAAAAGTTGTATTTTGGTTAGCAATTCACAAATATATTTACATGAACTGGCAATTACATTGGTTTGCTTGGTAAATAGGTACTTCAATTTTGTGATATTTTCACGTTTCATGTAAAATTCACAGCAAACTGTCTTCTCTCAATAAGTGCCTTTTTATCATTATTTCTGTTTGTACTTCTGCTCTAAGGTTTAGAATATACTTATATTATACTATGACATCTNGGTACTTCAATTTCGTGATATTTTCACGTTTCATGTAAAATTCACAGCAAACTGTCTTCTCTCAATAAGTGCCTTTTTATCATTATTTCTGTTTGTACTTCTGCTCTAAGGTTTAGAATATACTTATATTATACTATGACATCTGTAAAAATATTTTATGCCACTCGTAAAAGTGTTTAAACTAGCAATACTCATTTGCAGCTGAGTGTCTTTTTATTAATTTTTATTAATATCATACAAATAGCGACATTTTCTTTTCTTTCTTTTTCCAGGCACGAATAGTTTCTTCCAATTTCAAAATCTGAAAATTCGGAACCATGGCTAGTAAAAGGAAGACAAGATTGGCAACTTCCACTCACATGAGTAACTTCATTGGAACTGGTCGAGAAATGCTGCCTTCCGAACTCTCCCAACTCTGCGTGATGTTCTAAGATATGGGCCTTCTGCTAAGAGAACAGAGTGTAGAGAATGTCACAAATTACCCAGCAGCCACTCTTGCCAAGGATAATTATCCAGAAGTGCTTGAACAGTGGGAGCGAGCAAACAGTTGTTTTGTGGTGCCAATTTTAAATTCAAGAGTCACAGTCCTGAAGAAGATAGAAGAAAACTGGGAAAAGGCCAAAAACATATCACTTGGCAGAGGAAAACTGGAAGTGAAAGAGGCTTTCATAGCAACGTTAGACAAGCTCTTTGACATCCTCAATTGCAAGTGTGAGATTAAGCTATGTCCAGAATTTGAGGGTCCATGTCCAGGTGGTGCCGACTAAAACATGAAGTGCACATCTCCTGCTCTTGTTCTAAGGATATGAAGATCCCTGTCAAAAAAATTGTGTTTATTAATAGTCAAAGAGAGAAGGTTGGATCTGTTGGACAGCATCAAATTGGATTACCAGATCTACCTGAGCACAGAAGACAAATTAAAAAGCAGAAGAGGCAAGAAGATGAATTAAGAAGAATTTATGAATATAAGCTGAAAAGGAAGGAAGAATTAACATTACAACCAGATGAAGTTCTTTTCTCCGACGAAGATGAAGAGCCAACTGATGTTACAGATGAAGAATCTGAAGATCCTTTGCAGATTCCATGTGATGATTCTGATGTACCTTCTACTTCAAGTACAAGTCAATATAATACATTACAATTGCGCAATGTTGCATTGCAAAGTATTGGGTATGGTGTCGGTCTACGTGCTACAGCTGCCATTACAACAGCTGCATTTTTGGATGCTGGATTAATTATTGAAGGAGACAGGATACTTGTGGTTGATCACAATAATGTAAAAAGGGCACAAGAAAAAGTCATGAAAGCACTTGATGAAGAATTTCATGCTCGATGCAGGACAGGCAATATTGAATGTATCTTCTTTGATGGACGCCAAGATTTCACTAAAGTTCTGTTACAGGCAGATAACTCAAGTCATCAGTTTCCAAGTATTGTGAAAGAAGAGCATTACACTGTTTGCAGTGAGCCAGGTGGAAGGTATCTTTGCCATTTTACTCCAGAGAAAGACTTAACGAAAAGGAAACCTGCTGAAGTTATTGCTAACCATCTTGTGGATTTTTTTTTAAAGAAAAACAGGATTAATAAAAGTGACTCAACGAATGTTTATACTGGTTGGGAAGGAGGGGTCATGCATTGGGTTGAGGCAAAGCTGAATCGTAAACTCATCTGGTTGGTTTGTGCTCTTCATACTAATGAGCTACCTTTGCGGCACTTGATCACCGAGTTGGATGGAAAAACTTTGTCTAACAACAAGTGGAGTGGTAAGATTGGCAACATGTTTGATGCTGCAACAGAACTTGAAATCAATCCCTCATTTGTCAGAATATCATTTCCCGAGCCTTTGGTTCCATTGAGTGACTTTGTTGTCAAAGATCTCTCTACAGATCAGGCTTATGGTTAGAGANGAAATCAATCCCTCATTTGTCAGAATATCCTTTCCAGAGCCTTTGGTTCCATTGAGTGACACTGTTGTCAAATATCTTTCTACAGATCAGGGTTATGGTTACAGGATAACTCAGGACATAAGGACAGGTGTACTTCCAATTGATCTGGCATTACTATAAATTGGTCCTGTAAGCCACTCTCGGTGGTTACAACTGCAAAGAGGATTTGTCGCATATTGGTTTCAAAACATGGCCTTAAAGGCAACAACTTGAAGACGTTACAACTGCTTGTGGAATACATTGTTGGCGTTTACTATCCCTGCTGGTTTACAATTAAATTGAAATTCTCTTGGGTGGAAGGACCTCGCCACATTATTTATTATTGAAGCTCCTAAAATCTCAGAAGAAGGCAGTAGCAGATATTGTTTTGCCAACAATCCAACGTTCATCGTGTTTCGCATTTAGTGAAATGGTGCTTCAGACACTTTTATGCTCAGAAGACTNTTGTTGGCGTTTACTATCCCTGCTGGTTTACAATTAAATTGAAATTCTCTTGGGTGGAAGGACTTCGCCACATTCTTTATCAATTGAAGTTCCTAAAATCTCAGAAGAAGGCAGTAGCAGATATTGTTTTGCCAACAATCCAACGTTCATCGTGTTTCACATTTAGTGAAATGGTGCTTCAGACACTTTTATGCTCGGAAGACCAAGAAGAAAGGAAAGNCAGAGGCTCCTGGCAAAGTGTATACTCATGAGAAACGAGAACGATTCATTAGAGGCCAGGAAGCAAGCAGAAGATGATGTCTAGGATAGAATCGAAGCAAGATTTGATGAATATTGTTGGTCGAACCTTTTTACATGTTTTACAATGTGTTTTCAGTGTTTCATAATAAAGACAAAATAAAAATAAAATTGTTTGAGCTCATTAAACCACTTTTTGAGCACATTTTGTTGGAGTTAATATTAAGTTATCCCCTTTTTTTCGGAAATTTCAATATAGATTATAATCAAGCACAAATTTACCAAGCTAAAACTTTATGAATAAGGAAAAATCTTTTTAATTAGAATATTACACATCAAAAGGCACCTTTTTGGACCCCCTCATTCACAAAAATCACGAATTTTTATTTTTGCCCTCCAAATTGACACGCCCTACTACCCATGCCTGCATGAAAGCAGTTATAGAAGGTTCTTTGGAATAACCTATCCAATGATACTTGTTGCTCTACAATTAAAGACAAGTGCATTTTTATACATCTCTGCTCTCTATACTTTGGCTTTGCAAAAACATGCAAATTCATAATTTGTTGTGGATTTATCCCATGCTCGTACTAATGCTCAAATAACATTCTTCAGGATGTATTTCTTCGAGATTTCTGGAACTGATTTCCCAGAGTTTCCATTGCTTAGGAAATTGTGCATAAACTGTGTGTGATATTTGCACTTTAATGATCTCAATATACCCTGGTCTTGGGGCTGAATAAGAGATGTGTAATTAGGCAGAAGGTACAACACTGACACATTATCTTTCTCCAGCATCTGAGCATAGAATGGGCAGAACAAATGTCCAAGAGAAGTAGGAATTAACAGTCTTTTTCCAATCCAATGGTGTTACAGTGCTGACATGGTTGCTTCACAAAGCTGTTAAACTACTCTGTGGTTACTGATGTGTTACCTCAGCTTTTTTACTTGCTATGTAATCAAATGGAAACACCTGAATTCCTTTCAGCGCTCTTGGCTTCTTGCTTTTTACCCACAAGAAATTTCAGTTTGTTGCTGCACTTTAACATGTTAATACAGTGAGATGTTCTTTAGACTCATTCATTACCGGACATGTATCTTCAGCAGTAGCTAGCATATTTCTAGGCATACATCTCCTATACAGCGCTGTTTCGTTAATGTTGTACACTGTTTTGGGTGTTAGTTTAGAATCTGAAATTAATTTATTAAAATCAATTACAAATTTATTAGAAACTTTGTTGTCAGCTAAAAGGTTATCACCAGATATACAAAACTGTGTAGTGCCATGCCAGTGTTTGAACATTTGTAGCCACCCTTGGCCAATCCCAGTTGGTAAGCTTTGTCTGTTCTAGCGAACGTCATAAATTGTCTGCATATAAATGCCATAAAATTTGCTTAACTGTTTGGCAGTTGACTCTTTATACATCTTTTTAGGAACTTCAACATTTTCTTGTATTGATAAGGTTTTGTGTCGCCCTTCTGCATGAGGACTGCCACTGTAACTAATCAGATGTTTTCTGTCTCTCATTGTTACAACACCATACTGTAATGCAACAAACACTGTATTTCCTGTGCACAGAGAATGAGCTATCAAGACAAACTGGCGGTGATGCACAACACACTCACACATCATCCGACTAATTGGCATGGCTTGTCTCATCACCACAAGCCGAAAATCCATGAGCCGCTAACCAAGAGGTTATGGGCCAGCTGTCCTGCCTTTTTTCTTTTGCTCGCAACACCCTCATAATGGGAGCCTCATCCTACTTAGCCTCTATAACTCCTAGAGTTCTGGGAATGCCAGTTCCCAGAATTGGCTTAACATGTGAATTTTTTAATATTTCTTAAATTGTCTCAGATCATCAGATTCCGGAATCACAGCATTACGAACTAACAAGGTTGAACTATTATAAGTTTAAATTGTTGTAAACGTTAGATTTTGTATGTAGCTACTGTTTTTAAAGTATAGGTAGAGCTACAACATGTATTTAGTCAAGCAAGGAAAGAGAATTGGGACTTGGTCTGGTTATAAAGTAAGTGCCTTCAACAAGTCGCGTCTGAACGTGCAATTATGGACAGCTCTCAGAAATCTCTTTGAAAAATGTCAACAGCCATGCAACAGTTCGTAAAAGAAGTTCACGGCATGGTGGATGTCTTAGGTATGCCATGCAGTGAGGATTAATTCACTCAGATTATTTTCTTTAATTTGTTGCCTCAGTATACAGTAAAACCTTGATAATTCAAAAATGCTCAGGAACAAAATTTTTAACTCTGAATTACATAATTTAAAATAATTCAATTTTTAAAAAACATTTTTATTAATATGCTATTGGTTGGGGAATGTCTACTTTTCCTTTGAAAACACTGTTAACATTGCACAAGTTTAAGAATATTAGTATTTGCACTATTTACATAATTACCACTTATTTTTCCCAAAATTAAGTTTTCCTAAATGGTGCCAATGATATGTGGGTTGGACTTGAGTCATTTATGCATGCCGATGTATTGGGATGGTTAAGGTAAGAACTGGCATGCACTTTCACACAATCTTTTGTGAGATGGGAAACACTTTGAATAAAATTGAAATGAAGCACACGAAATACAGCTGGTGTATCTCTGGTTAAGGGGGCTTCATAACAAGCTGTAATTTGCATGTCCGAGGCCAAGATGTGCAGGAGCAATAAGGGCGGTATTCATAATGGAAAAGCCACTAAACTGGTGTGCAGTATTTCCGTCGACAACTTGCCTCAGTGACACTTTCAGCAGTGACTCTTGTGTTTTCATGGTGTAATAGCTGTGTGCGGCATAGTCCTGTACGACTTTAAATACGCCCGTTAAGACCATTTCCAATTTAAAGAAATTGGTAACAGAAACTAGTCTTCTCAGGTGAAAAGTTTTAGGACTGCCATTTGTAAGCAGGCACCACAAAAATAAATAATGTCATTTTAAAATAAAACTTATTTCTTTTGAACTCAGCACACCATTGACCACCTCATAAACAGTAGCTACCAAGAAAGTTAAAACTTTATTGGTAAATCAGTGGTGGTGGTACTAGGAAAAAAAAATGATGGAAGGTATCTGCAGGTCTGGACAAAAAATATGTAGTGACAAGTACATTTCATGGTCCCAAANAAAAAAAAATGATGGAAGGTATCTGCAGGTCTGGACAAAAAATATGTAGTGACAAGTACATTTCATGGTCCCAAAAATATGGGAATAAATTTGTAACAAATTTCCGCTGCGAGTATACCTGACTTCCAAACAGATATGAACCATTAACACACCAGCCTTCTCTCCAATTCCTTTCCTTTCTCTCCATAATGCCGCTGTCAAAGCATTTCACTCTCCCCCTTACAGTTGTCTGCCACTTTCTCTCTCCAGGATATTGTTTGTCAGCGACTCAGGGAAGGCGAGAATGGCACAAAAAAAAAAGACAGCGGGCAATTATCTGCATGGAATAACCACACAATATCCCAAATGGCAATGGTAGCTGAGCCATAATTTCTCTGATACCATCTGGCAGCAGTTCAGCATTGGTCAAAAAAGTGGTGTTACTATGAATGCATCTTAAGTTAGCATGTTTAACGCTGATAAGTTAAAATTTTTCATCATAAAATATGCTGAAGAAAATGGAAACCATGGCTTGGTGATTTGACATGGCAGATATCTGAAGTCAGTGAAAAGGTGAAATGGAGGGGTGGACTGTCACATTCCAGCACTGCTTAAAAAATAAGGGAAAAAAAAGGAAGGAGGAAAAAATAAATAAAAAAGGGAAGCCCCTAACCTCAGCCCCTGGCATTCCTTTAACGACCTTCCTGTTACCTGACTGCACAGCTGTCACAATGTTTTGGTTTTTTTTAGCACACAAGTTATTTAATTAAAATATTTTGCAAACAAGTATTACCATTTACAAATGTAAGGAAATAAATTTATTTTTTACATGCTTACTGAATAGGACACCACAAATTGTTGATGCAGTTTTATTCAAGAAAAATATTGTCTATCCTAAAAGTTGTTGCGAAAAATAATGGTGCGCACTATACACAATGCTGTACACAAGTGTACACCATATTTTTAATTTTTCCAAAGTAGTCTTTGCATTGTGCTTTTGCTTACTTCCACTCATTTCAAATGTAAAGAAAAATGAATAAAAATCAAAGTGCCACATGAAAATCAATTTGTGACAAAAACTTCTGCACCTTTAATTCTTTAGTTTCTCCTGAAAATCTCAAGTTCAGGTCAAAAAAAATATAGGAGTGATAAAGGAGGCAGAAAACGGCAGACTGCAGGTGTTCTTTGTCCATGGACAGGACGAGGGGAGAGGGATTGGCAACTCTTGCCTGAGCGCCTACGTAAGGCAACTCCGCTTATAATGCATATTTTGTTGCATAGCAAGAATATAATTATTGCAGTAATTATAGATTATCTGATTTATTTGTACACTTTGTGCAAATTTTACTTTGAATTACATGTTACATGGAATTTCAAATTAACTGAGCTCCACAGCATGCAAAATCCCATTCTTATGTTTGGGTGCTAGCTACAATTTTGATTCACATATACTTTTGAATTAATCAAGTTTGAATTAATGATGTCTTATTATAGTAGGTATTTCACCATCGTGTCAAAGTCAGCTACTTTAGCACAGTTCCTAGAGTTAGTAATGGAAGTAGAAAAAACCATTGTAGGTTGGGAAAAGGCCCTAGGTAATAGTAATAAAATAAAGGAAAAAGATAAAAGTAATGTAATGTGTAAAACATATGTTTTGTCTGTGGTCATACAAACCATTTCTTTGCAAATTGTTTCTATAAGAACCATAAGATGGGGCAAGCTGATAAAAAATTTGAACGTATCAAGGAAAAAGATAAAATCGAAAATTCTGATCAAACGTAGCTGGAGAATAAAAATTCACTGTTTTCGATTAAAGATGTGATATGTTTTCACTGTACGGAAAAGGGACACACGTGTAGAGTGTGTGTAATGACGCAATATTCGTAATTTTTCGGGACTCGGGTGTAAAATTCTTTTGTGTGTTTGAAGCTTTGGAAAGCGTCGTAATATTTTTATCGGGTTCATGTTTAAAGCCGTGGTGGCTCGTTTCCCGTGTTTGTTTATCGGGCGGACGTCTGCGGGTTACGTTTATCAGAAGTCTGGTTGTGTTCCGTTTCAAACATCGTTGTTTTTGGGAAGCTGGGAAGCGTCAGCATTAATTAGATTAGTTCGTTTCTGTTAACAGCGACGTTGACAAGTTTTAGTTCCCCCGGCGCAGTTTTAATGCGTCAACAAATTTTATACGAAACGAGAGGTTAGGTTTTTCTGTGGATCAGGCAACGTCAACAAGTTTTTGTTGTACGAGAGGTTCGTTTCTGTTGATGGCGCAGCAGTCGATAACGTGTTCAGAGCGGGACACGTGCAGTTTTAGATGACGCTGCTGGCAGATGCCAGGCGCTTATCTCAGGAGAGGGGGGTGATAGGCCGCACAAAAAAGGCATCTGTCTGTCGCCCTCGGGGCAGTCTTATACAAGTCAGTCGTCAGGGAGAGTTACTTCACGTCGCCCGTGAGGGCAGGTCAGCGCAGTCGAGAAGTATCATGCAATGCTAGCCTAGGCCGCGTTCGGGCAGGACTAGAACCCCCACATCGGCAACTAGACTTTAATATATCATTTCTCAGCCGGTGTGGGAGGTAGCTGCATTTTAAGTTTCTTCGGGTCAGTTTTTTTAAGAACATTAAGTAAACGACTGTGGCACTGTTATCTGCAATAGTACATTTAATGGTAAAGGTTCGTACTCTGCATACTGAAACTCCGTCTTTGCGTCTGTGAACTGTGTTGCAGAATGTTAAATAAATAAATATATATCAAACTAATATGGAACTTCTTTCTTAAGTAACTGGTGTTCAAATAACTGAGTCTCGTGTTTCTACCTTCTGATCTAGTCGAGAGCAAGCCGTGGCAACGTAAACAGTCGGCAGTAACAAGTGCCGAACGTTAACAGTATGGCGCTCAACGGCGAGGCTGCATTATTTTAAATAATGTGTTAATGAACTCACGGCACGCACTATGTCTGTACCCACTTACATGCCCCTGCGATGGCACCTTCAGTGTGATAACATTTTTTTGCAAATGAGTTGATCCATGTCTATTACCCCCTATGGAGTCTGTTTTTCAACATGCTGGTAAAACTCTGTATTTTTATTTTAAATTCAGCTTTTGCAGTGTGAATTACACATGGTATTCCACAAAATTTTGGCTTTTGTGACCCCNTATTTTTATTTTAAATTCAGCTTTTGCAGTGTGAATTACACATGGTATTCCACAAAATTTTGGCTTTTGTGACCCCAATGAGGGCAGTATGAATGAAAGTGACTGCCAATTTAGGTAAACATTGGTCCTTAAAGTATGTCCCATATTTTGTTTAATGTTTTGGGTGTATACCAGTATAATTATTTATTGATGTACATTAATAATGTGTGAGTTTATAAAAATACAATCAAATCTCAAGATTAAAAACTTTCATTGTTCCTAGGAATATGGTAGTTACTTTGAAGGAGTCATTATTTGAATATGGACAGATTCTAAGCCACTCCCTGTATGCCAAAATTGAATTAAAAATTTACGTAGACTGTTTTGGCACTGTTTTAGCAGCAACGTTATACTGTACGGCCAAATTGTTCCAGTGTTCATAAGATAAACTTTGACTTAGTTGAGCCCAAAAGGTATAAAATTACGTCCGTGTTCAGTTGTTTCTCGTGCAAAAACAATATGTTTCAATGAAATATTAATTTATTTTAATATTTTTAAGTCTTCAGAGAGCAATTATACCCCAGATGGACATATACGTCCTCCCCTATTCACCAAAAAAAGCCTGAACACAGTGTGCCGAGCAGCTTTTAGCGAGTGTGAGCTACACTTTCACTGGCCTCTTGCACGAATATCATTAAATTTATTACTGAAATGTTAACTTCATGTCACAGGTCCATTACTCAGTCCTTTGCAGAATTAAACACATGCAACATAAGGGTGGTAAAAGGTACATATTCTATTGGAGTTGTAAATACCATGGCTCTTTTCACTATCACTCTTAACATGCCCATTCGGCAAGCGGGTTGGCCAAAGTGAATGGTGTGGGAAAGGCGGCTAGCTTGCCCTCCCTCTGATGACAGAGCTGCACACGCAATCTCTTGGCCCAATCAATTTTGCAGTTGCTGCTGTTCTGCCAAGCCAAGCATTCCATTCTCCCCATTAAAAACAGAGAAACTATGCCCAGCAACTATAGAGCCGAGCAAGAACTACGTGCCTTTTAAATGTGCTTGTGTCTGGTGTTGTCAGAATATTGTACCAGCAGTTATTAACTATTTTTGTATATACAATACACTCCCGTTTATTCATGCTTCGCTAAACTGGTTTTCGGCTTATCCGGGCGGCTATTTTGTTTTTTGCAAAGTCAACTGTAACTTCTGCGGTAATCTCTTTAAACTGTCAGCCTGTCACAAAGACATGTGAGAGTCATCCATTTCCGCCCGTTGAAGTGTGTATCTGAATGCACTCATCTCAGTTACCACCCCAAAACCACGTCTTGCAAGTTTATATCAATCGCTTGGGCACGGTTGTTGTTCACTGTTTGTAGGGTCGTTTTTACAACGTCAACAAAGTGTAAAAGGACAATTTCAACTATCCTGGAAAAGTTAGAAATAATAAAAAAATTTGAGCAAGGTGTGTTATAAACAAAAACATCAATTGCAATACCAAACAAAAAAAAATTGCAGATTTTTTCAAGAAAGGCAGGGCTTAACTTTTCTTACATTTTTTCATATCAAATGTTTGAATGTTTACAAAAAAACTTCACAGTTCAAAATTTTTAAACGTCTGTGTCTGTGTGTGCATGTGTGTGTGTGTGTGTGTGCGCGCATGTGTGTGTGTGCATGTGTGTGTGTGTGCATGTGTGTGTGTGCATGTGTGTATAAGTCAGTAAAATTTAAATAAGCTCCTAATAATTAAAGATGTATAGAAATCTAAGACGATTCAACCCAGCCTAATGAGAATTAATGAGAAAGCGCCTACACTTGTTGATAAAGGTGAGTGCTTATGGTTTTGTAAAATTTATTATGGTTGTCACAAAATGAATGAATTTAGACTTTTTTAAAATGNGTAAAATTTATTATGGTTGTCACAAAATGAATGAATTTAGACTTTTTTAAAATGTGTTTTCCTTGTTTTAACAAAAGTTAACGTTAGGTTCTGCATTTGCATTGTAAGGGTTATTTTTTTAATGCGGAGTGTACTGTATTTATTAAATGCCAGGTTGCCTCATTTAAAGTCCTGTTATTGTATTAATGCATTGCTTTCTAAACTTTCAACTCACTCCGCTATCTCAAGGACGGGTCTGTGTGCATGTTGAGGAAGCGACATACACACTACGCACCACTTATCACTCCGTGCTGCCCGCCTGGCACAGGTGCAGGCTATGAGCTGTGCATACACGATACACCGTGAATTACCCTACACTTGGTGCAACATAAATATCAGATAAAGTATCCTGTATTGTAGTACATACGGTACAGTACAGTACTTTAAATGTGTGATATGTGTTTGCTTTGAAATGTGTAAAAGGTAAAAGCCAATATCACTGTTCCATTATTAGTAAAAACGTGTAAATTCGGTTATCTGGGTGTTTTAAATAGAAACTCGCCTGTTGGTGTTTTCTCTGGTTTTCTCAGAAGTTTACTGTACTTTAATTAAGTATAGGTGATTGTAGGTACCTTTTCATTGAGTCTTCTTCAGTGAAATGTAATATCAGCAAGTGTCACCCACTCCATAAAATACCCCATTTTACGAGCGTCCATAGTCCCCAAGAATACCATCGTGTGACAGCTGTTGTCACAAAATCCAAAAAAAACCTATTTTGACTGCTAAAAAGTTAAAAAATTATGATAGAAATGCATTACTTCACTCTAAGTTTGTGTTTAATTGTTATTGGCATAAAATAAACATGTTTTTTAAATTATACATTAATTTATTTAATAGGTAGACATCTTCCAAATAAAATGATACCTACTCAATAAGCTATCATAAAAAATTTTAAAAAACATTGAGTGGCACAAAGTTTTACACAGTGAATTACGTCATATTTAATTGCCTATGGCATAAAAACAAAATCAAATTTAATTCTATATAAATTTAATTTAAAATGTAGATGTCTTAAGAATGAAATGATGCCTCAGAAATGTACATAACCTCTTACCACTGAAAAAAAAAGTTTGAACAGTGCGCAACATAACTCCTAGCAAGCACTTCATTCATTTTCAGTCACTTCTCGTGAGAAAACCAGAGGACTATACAAAAATAAATCAATCTTATTTAATATGCTGACTTAAAAAAACCAATAAAAAAATTATATAGCAAAAGTATAAATACGTTTTGTTGACATAAAAAAAAGTTAAATTGCCATGTACTATTTAGCGAGCGGTAATCAGTTTCAGGAGCGCGGCGTACTGTAATTTTCAGCATGCGTTAATCTACTTTCAGTGTCTTCTTAAATGAAAACAAGTAAAGTTATTATTTCAAAAATAATTATTTCAATTCAGTGCTAAATTAATTTCATGCAATAAACTTCAAATCTGAGTCCTTTCGAACCTGTACAAGATTAATAAAATTACTTTTAGAATAAATTGATAATATCTATATATACACACACACTTTTGCATTACAGTAGCGGAATAGGCGACTGTGTGGCCACCTGTTGGCCAGCGCGTGTGGCTCGCTTCAGAAGCTATGTCCCCATTAAATGACTCATTTTTCACGTGTAAAATACAAATGGACAAACAAATTCCCAGAGTTTTATATTTTCTGTGAGCTCTATATAAATCTTTAACGTAGCATATTTCCATGTGCAGTGATTCTGCTCGATAAATAATTTTGATTCAGTAATGTAATCACCAAACCTCTGTGGGCCAGTTCGCCATTTAATTTTTCTGACGTCCCGTCCCAAACCAGCTATAAGGTGAAAATAAATGTTATTTATTTATTAAAACCACGCATAGTTTTGCGATGGAATCATTTTTGCGGCAAATAATATATACGTTAATGTGATATATTGTCATCTAGGTGCACTCCGTACCACACTTAATTTTTAAATAGCCTCGTTGCNAATATATACGTTAATGTGATATATTGTCATCTAGGTGCACTCCGTACCACACTTAATTTTTAAATAGCCTCGTTGCGTGTACAAACTGTATATACTACCCTATCTTGCTTTCCTGATGAGCTGTCAATACTTTTAACCACGAAATACTTTATTATTATGAATGAAAATGTGGTGTGCAACAACTTCCCTGGATTCCTAATATTTCCAGTATCACATATGTGATGTAATGTTTAAACTGCTACAGCATAAGAACAACACTCAACATCTCATTAAAGGCATTACACCAAATTTACTGTCTATAACAAACAATGCTCAACAGTTGTAAGTGCATTCAGCGAAATGGACGTGAGAGTTGCAAACGCAAGTTCAGTCTTGTTTACCATAAAATTTATAATATTTGTGATATTAAATTTCAATACGGATAATTTTTCAAATATATTATAACCATATGAATGGATCTGACAGAAAAAATTGTCGTAATATTACGAGCATACTACGCTCGCAAATCAAACTAAGACCATAATATAGCTAATTTTCCATGAGCATTATGAGGTATTATTTCTGTTAGCTGGGTAAAAAAAAGCTTTAAACAACATTTTCAATCAAATAAACTGTGTATCTTGACCAACTTATCGCCGTTCCAGTAATAAACAATTCTACAGCAAAATCAATAATTTCCTTATTATCAATGCATGAGCAGCTTGGCAACACATTTTAATGGGCTTAACGTCTCATCGACATCCGCACCGAAAACCGAAAATGTCAATAAAATTGTAATCCAATAAAATTGTGTACAAAGGTCACCAATAATCAATAACATTAGTTCCAAATGCAATCAGAAGTCGAAATCCAACAAGGAAAGCCAAATATATTATAGCACTCACGAGACGTACATAAAAATTAAACATCGCACAAACAGGCTAAAATGGCTAGGTTATAAAGACTGGATGTGTAGAACAGAGGAACTGGTGAGATATGAAACTTGCCCTGCTACTGGTTGCCCCTGTTGTTAATCACAAAGGTAGAAAGGGTTTGGTTATGAAATGTGAGCCACTACTGGGAAATGTGAATAAAACAAAATTACTCCAACTCCACAGGTTTTGAATAAAAACTCGATTGCATGTGAATAAAACAGCTACTATTTAATTGGCCGAGTAGTTGGTCAGAATATCCTGACATTTGAGTATTTACTTCAGTTTTGTGTGAATAAACAGAGTAACAACGGAAATAGGTTAAGTAAGTACTCTACCTTTTTGAAGTCAGATAGTGAGCGTGCTCGTGTTGAATGCAGTGCAATTATGGCTATGTTTCTGAACGTCCGTGAATGTATACATTACGCACAACTAAGGCAAATAGAAAATTGCAAGAAATTATTACGTTTTGAAAGTGAGTGTCAATTTCTTAACGAGCAAGTTTTTACCACCAAGTGATGAAACAAGAGAAGGAACCTTGTCACCAAGGAAAAAGATGGAGGTATTCTTATGGTTTGTGGAAGATCCAGATTTCCAGTGAGGCATAGCAGAAGATACTGATGTACACCATTCAACAGTGAGTAAGACAGTGGATAGTGTGATGAGCCATATTATTGAAAAACCTGCAAACTGGATGAAATTCCCATGCACAGCAAGAGAGATTAATGAAGGGAAGGCTTCATGGCAAACTTATTACAGCATGCCAACAGTAATAGGTGCATTAGACTGTACCCATATTGAAGTTAAGAAGCCGCTACAATTGGATATGAATACGTTAATAGGAAGGGCTATACTAGCATTAACGTTCAGGCGACATGTGATACTGCCAAAAGAATTACTAGTGTCAGTGCTGTATGAACTGGAAGCATCTACGATGCAAGAATCTGAAGTAGGAGTACAGTAAGAGGTGTAAATTCGCAGTTTAACGCATCGCATGTTTAGTGGGAGATTCAGGCTACAGGATTTCTCCTTAGCTAATTATACTATTCAAGCCCCCTCATGACAGAATGAAGAGAGAGTTCAATTTAACACATGCCAAGGAAAGAGTTGTAATTGACGGGGTTTTTGCATAGATAAAACTGTGATTCCCAGTACTTAGAAACTGTGTGCGTGTGGCATAAGGCATGGTACCATCAGTAATAGTGTCATGTGCCATTTTGCATAATATTGCTAAGCATTTAAACAACTGCCTTGATTTTGAAGATGATGATAACACTCCGGATGAAGAGGACAAAGATGCTCTAGCGCAGCAGCCCGAGAATTATGCAACAAAACACCATGGAGAAACAAAAACTGCAAGAAATGCTGGCACTCCTACGAAACTAAATTGTTCCTTTTGTGTTTCTTGTATTTTTTATTAGTGTTTTGTTTTTTATGTACTACTTCATTAGGAAGGAAAAGGATGTTAAGGTTAGGAATCTTTATTACAATTTCGTGTATACTTCATACTGTGATGTATCCATCACATTTTCTATTTGAGTTGATTGTTCAACAACATTTTTTTTTAAGTTTGACAATAAATGCTTTTCTCTTTCAATTTGTAATTTCGGTAACTTCATCTGTTGCAGTAGAACAATTCTTTGTATCTGAGGTCTCGATAGGTGTTTCATCTCATTAGTCTCATACATGTTTACAAACACAGGTGTCTTTTTCTTGTTGTCTATATTGGTTGCCTCATTCTTGGTCTATATTACTGTATCTCTTTTCTGTCAGGTGCTGTACCAACACACTCGCTCCTGGGGACCTTACAAAACACTGGGTTTTCCTCGTTGGTTACAAGTTTAAGGAAACCCTTTTCCCATGTTTTCAATTTAATGGGTTTATTTCCAGTTGACCTTGTTACATTTCAGACAAATCACAACTCTACAATTATCACATTGGGCGCCATTTATAACATTTCATTTTAAATCATAATGTCGCAATCCTCAACTTTAAATTATTTTTATGAAACTCTCTTTATTCTTCAGCACATTCAACAAATTATTAATTAATCTTCTCAAAAATAACAAAATTAAACTTTTTTTTTTAAATTATTAACAATTAATCTTAAAAAAAAAACCTTTTGCCGCAGTTATTTAATTAATATTCACATATATTATTCTTTTTTACATCATTAAAACTTCTTTTGATGTACACACGTTCATCTTTGGCCATGGTGGGAAAAATTTTGTCAGAAAAAATTTGTTCTATTTTAAATCTGCCTAATTTATGCTGTGTCCTATCCTCCGATTGTCTGTCTTCTGATCATGACACATCTCTCCGCTGATCAGTAATGACGAGACGAGAGGCAACCAGGATAATTTTATTTTGTACTTTTGATTAACAAACATTTATTGCAGACTACCCTCTAGGAAAGAATTGAAAAATAACAAACAAAATGTTAATACTGAATACGGTCTGAAAACCAATGAAAAATACTTACACATGATCTCTATGTCAAACGATTAAAACAACCGAAGATTATACTGTTAACTTATATAATAAAATGTAATCTGGAAATTATATCAAAGAAAGTGACAACATAAGTAAGTACTTTGTAATTATATACGTATAATTAAAATAGCTACATTAATGTTAAACATAACCCCTAAAAATTTCAATGCTGCAACTTTAAATTGGTTTCCTTCTTAACTATAGTCTTGATATTATTAAAACATCTGTGACAATTTGACAGTCGCTACTGGTTTTCCAGATGCACGTGCGTATTGCTCTGTAATGATTTCCGAGACATTCTTTTTTGCAGTTACCACTCTGGAAACTTTCGACTTTTGTAAAATAATTTCATGTTCACTTANATTTCCGAGACATTCTTTTTTGCAGTTACCACTCTGGAAACTTTCGACTTTTGTAAAATAATTTCATGTTCACTTAAGATTTTCACAAACAACCCTCTGTCAAACTTCCTTTCACATTCTTCTTCACTGAATGATGACATTTTACTGGATATGTTATGCATGTCAACGACAACTAGCAACTAATCGGGAGTGGTGGGGGCNTCTCTTTATTCTTCAGCACATTCAACAAATTATTAATTAATCTTCTCAAAAATAACAAAATTAAACTTTTTTTTTTTAATTATTAACAATTAATCTTAAAAAAAAACCTCTTGCCGCAGTTATTTAATTAATATTCACATATATTATTCTTTTTTACATCATTAAAACTTCTTTTGATGTACACANTGCTGTACCAACACACTCGCTCCTGGGGACCTTACAAAACACTGGGTTTTCCTCGTTGGTTACAAGTTTAAGGAAACCCTTTTCCCATGTTTTCAATTTAATGGGTTTATTTCCAGTTGACCTTGTTACATTTCAGACAAATCACAACTCTACAATTATCACATTGGGCGCCGTTTATAACATTTCATTTTAAATCATAATGTCGCAATCCTCAACTTTAAATTATTTTTATGAAACTCTCTTTATTCTTCAGCACATTCAACAAATTATTAATTAATCTTCTCAAAAATAACAAAATTAAACTTTTTTTTTTAAATTATTAACAATTAATCTTAAAAAAAAAACCTTTTGCCGCAGTTATTTAATTAATATTCACATATATTATTCTTTTTTACATCATTAAAACTTCTTTTGATGTACACACGTTCATCTTTGGCCATGGTGGGAAAAATTTTGTCAGAAAAAATTTGTTCTATTTTAAATCTGCCTAATTTATGCTGTGTCCTATCCTCCGATTGTCTGTCTTCTGATCATGACACATCTCTCCGCTGATCAGTAATGACGAGACGAGAGGCAACCAGGATAATTTTATTTAGTACTTTTGATTAACAAACATTTATTGCAGACTACCCTCTAGGAAAGAAATGAAAAATAACAAACAAAATGTTAATACTGAATACGGTCTGAAAACCAATGAAAAATACTTACACATGATCTCTATGTCAAACGATTAAAACAACCGAAGATTATACTGTTAACTTATATAATAAAATGTAATCTGGAAATTATATCAAAGAAAGTGACAACATAAGTAAGTACTTTGTAATTATATATGTATAATTAAAATAGCTACATTAATGTTAAACATAACCCCTACAAATTTCAATGCTGCAACTTTAAATTGGTTTCCTTCTTAACTATAGTCTTGATATTATTAAAACATCTGTGACAATTTGACAGTCGCTATTGGTTTTCCAGATGCACGTGCGTATTGCTCTGTAATGTTTTCCGAGACATTCTTTTTTGCAGTTACCACTCTGGAAACTTTCGACTTTTGTAAAATAATTTCATGTTCACTTAAGATTTTCACAAACAACCCTCTGTCAAACTTCCTTTCACATTCTTCTTCACTGAATGATGACATTTTACTGGATATGTTATGCATGTCAACGACAACTAGCAACTAATCGGGAGTGGTGGGGGCAGGAGAGGTAGACAGAGGTAATGTCGCCTGTCGCTATAGATTCATGAATCAGACAAGTAAGTACTCGGTGGAGTAAGTACTACCGTAGTAACAACTTCACTTTGTCCGGATGTGCCATGTACTTACTTCATATACGTCGGATCATTTTATTCACCTGTGTTTTAGAAAGTACTTCAACAGCCAAGTAACAACTCCAGGGAAGGTACTGCCTTTTATTGACATTATCCATTGCCTATCACTGTTGCTATATGTGCAGCACTTAGCAAGTTATGCACAAACAAGGTCGCATGGCACAGGGAGGAGAGAGGACAGCGTCAGTCACCACTTCTATTCACTTGTTTATGCATCATGTGCACAGTCTAAGTCATTAGGCGTACACTTCAAATGTCTTCCCGCCAAAGTTTTAAAATTTTTTCGCCAATTTTATTTTACAGCTGTGGCCTACGAATTGATGGTAGCAACACAACCTCTAGTATGTTATTGCTGCATAATACTAAGAAACATATTTTTAAATAACCTTTAATTGCAATTTCTTGCTTTTTTTAAAATTGTTTTTGAGAATGTAATCGTACGCTGCACTTGTTAGATTTGTGCTGGTAAAATAGGGGGTGTACTGAAGCTTGAACTGTTATATTCAGTAACAATCTTGAAGCACCTGGTAACTCCTTTGAAGCACAGCAAAGTTTACATTGGTTGGTTTTGGGAAACACGATTTGTTCTGCAAATAAATTACCATATTTTCTATATGTGGCAGACAAACATGATTTTAGAGAAGTAAGCATCCACAGATTCTCATACAACACATGTTCAAGAGATATTAAGATAACAAACAGTATGCATGTTTTAAAAATAATGTATTTCATAACAGTTATTAGAATGTCTGTGGCCTAAAATAAATATTAAACAAAGCCCTATCAACTCTTTGTTTTGAAGTGTAAGAATAACATTTTGTTTTACAGAAAATATGCCAAAAATGTTTACCTAGTGAGAGTGTTTATTACTTGCATCCGCACAAACTGCGACGTATTTATGTTTTATTATTTTGGTAAAGTTAGAACTATCCCAATTTTTATAATTTTAATTTTATTCACATACGAGCAAAATATTCCATTGCTCCATCAGCACAATATGCAAATCAATATAATTGTCTAATAAGAATAATCGCAAAGCAATGCAGTCTCATGAAAAACGTTGAACTTAAGACCCCTTCCCTCTCTCTTTTTTCTTAGTCAACACTATTTTCCGGTAAACAAATTAAACAGAACTCCAATTATAATATCCTACACTGAGCAAAGAACTGAAGTCAGCTAACGTCACGTTTTAGTGTCTGCAATGAAAATGTGTGCATTGGATTCATAACATTCATTTAATAACTGTATTCTTCATTGGTAGAACCACTCTGGCAGAAAAATATGTGGCCGCACTAATCCGGCTTTACAATGAAGATAGTATTTGTGTTTTGACGGTATTTATGTTACATAGCAGTAGTTCTGACTACTAATTTCAACCAGAAAATGTCTGCCTTTTAAANACGTAGCAGTAGTTCTGACTACTAATTTCAACCAGAAAATGTCTGCCTTTTAAATATTATTTCCTGAATAAATAAGCATAATTTCTAGCAAACTTTAAACAAACCAGCTCATTGGGCATTACATTATAAGCAGATTCACGGCTCTGTTTTTATGTTAATTTTGACAGTAATGTGTGGTCATATATGCAGTTTTGATGAATACTTTTAATCGGAACACACATACTGTTCAATTATTGTTTTGTGAATGAATACAGTCTCATTTTCTATCAAACTCCAAACAAAATGTCTCCGACGCTGCGTGTTAAGACCAATATGCGGCCTCGTTTTTATGCTAATTTTGACAATAGTCTGTGTTCATATCTGCAGTTCTGAGGAATAATTTTGATTGGAACATGCCTACATTAAAAAATATTATGTTGTGAATGAAGAACTTTTTATTTGCTAGAAAATTGTATAGACAACATTACTTGCAGTACAGTTTCTTAGGCCAATTATCGGCTTCGTTTTTATGCTAATTCTGGCTGCTTTGTGTGTTCATATATGCAGATTTCAAATTTTCCTGGTCTGTAAATATTGATTTATTTTGCTTCTATCAGACGCAAGGAAAATAATCCTAAATTCCCTTCCCCCTCTTGCTGTATCTTACAAATTTTTTTACCTTACAATTATTCTTATTTATGAAAGACGTTTAGCAGCACCTTTGTGCCTATTCACACAACAAATATTTATTCCTAGTATTTAATAGACTGAAAAGATTTTTAAAAATAAAAATTCATGTATAATGTTTTATTTGTAATACTGCACAAAGTTTTCAACTCACCTGCTGTCCTAATAGCTTTCACATATGATGATGATAAAAAAAAAAACTCTATCTGGATATGAACTTGCAATTAAACTATTTATTTTACAGCCATGTCAAAAAGGTAGTCTTTATTCACCCTTTCTGAAATTCAGTCCACTGCTTTTATTCTTATAAACTTAGTTTCCAGCCGATTTCCTTCCAATTTTTCAGTTTTTTAACTATATTTCTTTATAATTCCACAAAAAAACTGTTTTTACTTCAAAGGAATTGTAATTACCCCAGTTGTTTTGTTGAGAGTTGACTGCAGTTTTGAAGAACATCTGCAGCATTTGAATATACATTTTGGATGCATTGAGAGAAGCTGGATTAACAGTCAATCTGGACAAAATAACACGGCCTAAGATGTACGTTCAATATTTGGGGTACATCATATCAAATAGTAAATTAATGATCAATCCCGTGAAAAAACGACCAATGGGAAATTTATTTACGTCTAAAAATCTTTGAGGGGTTAGATATTCGATTAAGATGGTTGAGTTTTCTTCAAAATTAACTGTGGATTTTGCGTATATTCCAGAACCACTAAATGCGCTTAAATGAAAGGAGGTGGTAAACAAAACAGTTCAATTTGGAAATTTAAAAAAAAAAATTTCTTCACACTCAAAATCACCTGATTTTGATAGGCCATTTATACTGCAGGTTGACGCTAGATGAAAAGTACTAAGGGTGGTATTGTGTGAGGAAGTAAATGTGAATTCAGCTCTAATAACTTATGCTAGTAAGTTTTCAAAATCAGCAAAACAGAAATACACGGTTTATGAGAAAGAAGTACTGGTAGCCCATTTACGGGATGGACAAGTTTTCTGGGTATTTCATACTGATAACCAGGCCTTTAGTTAGGTATTAAACACATCTAAGCCCACAGGACCGATAGCACTTTGGTTAGTACGTCTCACCAAACACAGTTATAATATTAAACATATACAGGAAGTTGACAATAGTGTTGCTGTGCAAATGTTTGATGATTGGGAGTTTTATGTAAATAGTGAACCGCTGGCTGTGATAATGCAGGAAAGGAATGTTGTTTAGGAGAAAGAAGAAGTAGCTAAGTTGCAAGAATTTCTGCAGGGTTATTTTAAATTACAGGAACACAAAGGATCAGATTAAGAATGTAAGAAAATTAAAGGTGATATCCTGGTGGAAAGTAGCAAGTACGAGATTAGAAAGGGTTTTATTGGGTATTTAACATTGAAATCTGGTAAATTTGATACTTTTGTGCCAAAAGTATTGAGACATGTTTTGTTTCAGTATTACCATAACACCATTTTAGTGGTAATTTAGGAGTGGATAAAACAATTTACACAATTAGGGCAATCTTTAATTGGTCAGGTTACATTCAAGAGGTAATTAATTGAGTACATAGTTGTGAGGCATGTCAGAAAAAAGGCAGCGAGACTATTGCAAAATACAGTGCTACTGTTACAAAGTTTCTGTGCGAAAAGGTATACATATTTGATGTTTTCAGACTATTGCTGAGAAACAAAGCAAGTTTTCAATTAATTTTGGTTGTTGTTGATAATTTTAGTAAGTTTATGGTTTTTCTTTCTTTTAAAAACTATGAAATCAGGAAAAGTTTGTNTTGGTTGTTGTTGATAATTTTAGTAAGTTTATGGTTTTTCTTTCTTTTAAAAACTATGAAATCAGGAAAAGTTTGTAAAATATTAGGGGGAAGATTAATCAGAGTTTTTAGGTTGGCAATATACATTGTAACTGATAATACAATGCACTGGGAAGTTTTTGTCTCCAGTTATTTTGTTGTTGGAGGATGAACAGAATCCCAACAAGATAAATAAAGCTAGTGTGTCATAGTTGAAGATGTTTAACAATGTAGATTTTATCAGTGTCTAGTCTATTGTTTTGTGTTTAGTGTTTTTATGACAGGAGTCAATTTCACCAGTATTGTGCTTATTTAGTAATTAAAAGTATTGTGCTTATTTAGTAATTAAAAGTTTTGTGTGTATTTAGGGTAATAAAGAAGTTTTTAACATGGCAACATTTCTATAAAAAAGGGTTTGTACATTAATGAGACTTTTGTAAATGAACATAATTACAGATAAGATGTTAGAGAAAATGAAACCAGGTTGGTGGGGAAAACAGGTGTAGGGTTAGGTCATTGGTATGATGGTAACCAGATTCTTTGAGAGCTGATGAGAAGGAGCATGTTGACGCCAACAGTTGAGTAGGGAGCTCATGAGAGTTTTCTTTGATCTGTTTGGCAGAGTCAACCCATGGTTGGAGGACCATGGGAGGAAGATTAATATGTACTGGTCCATTGGTTGCTGGTTCCATGGAAACTGTTCTGCCAAGGATTAGAATCATGGGGTTTTGCTAAGACTAGCCACCCTAACGAATTTTAAGAAAACCAAGATTCTGTCAACTTCTTTTCATTTGTATACATCAGCTCCATGGGGGGAGAGGAGATGAGATGCTGAGCCATCACATTTAATTGACATTTTTCTACAAACACAAAAATTTTGCTCCCTACCTTTTGAAGACTCTGCTAAGTTGGATGGATTTATGGCTGATTGGGGCAGGGGCATCTAATTTGCCTGGCATAGCTGTCGTCAACTGCTGACCACTGGGCCCTGTTGCAGTTTTAGACAGCATAACATGCTAAACATCTAGTCTTCACGACATCACCTACTCAACTGGTACACTGTCTGTGATATACAAGTCACAGACCTGAGTGATGCGACATGTGACATCACAAGTGCTCATTAGTTCCTTACCTATCCACTCAGATGTGCTGCAAATTGGAGAGTACTCTGTTTAACAAAGGTAAAGAACTTTGATTGATATTTTTTCACTTGCACATAAGTGAAAATAAAAATGTGATGAGAAATTTTTCCATCGTGTGATCTTGCAATATTTTTTTCGCTATGGCAGAGAGGGGATTGAAAATTAAGTTTATAAACCCTGGCTGGGGCAGATTTTCATGTAAACTGCCTTCCCATCAAGCATTTGGAGACAAGAGTAAAAATTCCAGATAAGTATTGTCAAGACCCTTCAGGTTATATACAAGGAAGGAAAACACGCCTTCAGCTCAAAATGCTATTTTTTAGAAAATTGTCTGGCTTTGTAGTTCCATTCTGATAAAGATACACTTTAGGATCAGTGTAAATAAACAATTTTTATTAGACATACTTTTTCAGAAAAGAATTATATTCACACTAGCGAACTGGCCCGGCTTCGCCATGGTACAATTCAGTTTCACAGTGATACACTAATAAATAAATTGGGAAAATACAATTCATGTATGTGAAAACAGAACTATAAAATTATTCTATGTTGGCCTAGGTTTTTAACTGATTACGGCAACCCAAAATGAAGGAAATATTTTTTATCCGTTAGTTAAGAAGTAGTGTATTGTTTTTGGAGTGTATCTGTGCAACTATCGCGTAGTTACCACATTTCCGCTTTCCAGCATCGATGTATGAAAATCAACACATGAGTTTCATCAAGTGGTAACTTTAGAAATAAGTGTACCTAGGTACTACTTTTTGCGCTTTGCTGAGGGATCTAAATTGATCACCACAGTTAAGCAACGTTCCCAGCGACACACATTTGGATGGGTGACCGTTTAGTGGCCTAACATCTGAGCGCTTCCAGGCTTCGGAGGGCACGTTAAATATTCGGTCCCGGTTGTTATTGATTGATAGCAGTTGTTAAGCCATTTCAGAGGTCCTTGCACAGCCTAATAAACTCTGACACCAGAGGAAAAAAATTTTTCAGTCACGTTTCCAGCCGTTGCAGAATTATGTATTGTTGTTATTCCACAGGAACCGTACAATCTACTGGGATAAAAAGTATCCTGTGTCCTATTCCAGGACTTAGAGTACCTACATACCAAATTTCATCAAAATCCGTTAAGCCATTATGGAGCTGAGTGGTAACAAACAAACACAAACACACACAGACTTTCGCATTTATAATATTAGTAGGATATTGGTGCTAAATAAAAGTTAAAAAAAAAAATCATTATTAAAAATTTAAAGGGAATGAAACTTAGTATTGGGTTTTTCCCATTTGACAGTGCATTCAAAATTCCATTGAAAAAACTTTCAATTAGTTTTTAAAAATGCAGCCAAATTTTCTTATATATATAAATGATTCAAGAGAAATTACCGCAACTCAGAGGGCTTATTCCTTACATCACTTGGAGCAAAATACGTAAATAAATGTGGGTCCAATTCCCAATATTTACAGAGTAATTCGACAATCAGTTGACCCACACTACAGTGGAAGGAGTTTTCAACACCTCTTCAGAATCAATGTGTGGTGTGGTATTCTACACGGACAACTGATTAGGCCATTCATTTCCCCGGGACGCTTGACCAGTGTGGTGTATCTGCAATTTTTCTGCAATGTATTTTTACAAGAACTACCGCTGTTACTTGAGGATATTCCGTTAGCAGTGAGACGTTGTATGATCTTCCAGCATGATGGTGTACCTCCTCACTTTCACCGTGCTGTTGTTGAACACGTAAGTGTGCACATTTCCCTAATAGATGGATAGGATGAGGCAGTTTTCACCCCTGGCCTCCTCGATCTCCACTAGATTATTGCGTATAGGGATGGATAAAGAATAATGTTTACCAAAGGACTGTAAAAACACGTGAGGAACTACTTGTGCGAATCATGCATGCCGTTACAGAAATCAAAGACACCCATGTGCAACTACATAGAGCAACACGTGTGGTTCATAAGCGCGCGGCCAAGTATATGGAAGTAGACGGAAACCTTTTGTAAACTTGTTAGATGCAATTGTGATGCTCAACTGTACGCAATACAGTCTGATAATACATCACAGTATTTACTTCTGAAAGGATATTATTTTATTCGTCATTTTTCAAATGTTTTGAATTATTCTGTAAATATTGGGAATAGGACCCACATAGACACTGTGAGTGACGGTAACTCCATGTAAATCAACTTATATATATATATACACAGACACACACACACACATATATACACATATATATAATAATGATATCATTCAAAGATTACCAGCATCTTGGTTGTTGGCGATGTTTCACTTGTGACAGTTGGTAGCGTTGCAGTTTATATCCATGAGATGAAAGTGGTTGGCTTTCCAGCACCTGTGATGTAAAATAAATGCATTTTGTGTGGCCACTTACTTGTATTGTATCGTAGGTGGAAACCTTTCCCAGCGTTGCTGAAGTCAGATCGGAATTTAATAAACACTTGGTTTGAGCTTGAAACTAAAAATATTGGATGCTCGTTATTCTGACAGTAATGGCCCATCAGTTTTCCTGACGAATCAGTGCCATCTCGAATCTGTGGATGTATAACCATAGTATCAATTTTTAAAATACAATTTTGTACTATTGTTTACTATGTACGAAATACAGTGATGCACAAATTATTCAATCATTTTAATTAATTTTATTGTACAATATATACAAAATGGAAGTTGTGAGATTCAGTTAATTAAACAAAATCCTTAACAAAAATAGTAAACTTTGCAAATAGACAACCCCATTTGTAGAAGGCAAAAACATATACCTTCAAGTTATGCACATACATGGAAAAAACCAACAGATTTAAGAGACAGCAAATAAAATTTATTTTCATGATGTTACTGAAAGATGCTAGTGCAGGTCCATGTAAATAGCATCTATCAGTTCCATGTAAATTTAATACTTCTCATTTATCTTTAAGAATTTCTTAAGTAGAAGTGTTACCTAGAAATTGTAAACATCGGAATGGTCACATTGCTCAATACTTAGAAATATAAAACACCACCTGCACAAAACTCTGAGCTAGCTGGTGCAATGGCATTATTCTCAGCCAGACTATAGTTGGGAAATGTCATTTAAAAATAAGGTTAATGTTGGTGCACATAAAACAACTGAAATGTTACAACCCTAACCTCTTACTCAAACAGCAAGACCAGATGGTTAGATGATTTAGTTGGAGGTGTAACCAAATAGGAAAGACACAAATAGGAAATTGGTTGGACACGGGATAGTCCCCCAGTTAGCTCTCCACAATACTGATTGTCACTAGGGAAGAGAAAGATTATTCATGATATAGAGGAAGGGCACATTCAGAATGGGATTGAGCATTCATGCATGACAAGTTGGTGTTTCCCCATTGTGATAATCAGGAAAAAGATTCAGTTGTTTTATTTTTGTGTGGATTATCATACAGTGAATAAGGTGTTAAAGGATGATATGTATCNGTTCATGTTGGTGCACATAAAACAACTGAAATGTTACAACCCTAACCTCTTACTCAAACAGCAAGACCAGATGGTTCGATGATTTAGTTGGAGGTCTAACCAAATAGGAAAGACACAAATAGGAAATTGGTTGGACACGGGATAGTCCCCCAGTTAGCTCTCCACAATACTGAGTGTCACTAGGGAAGAGAAAAATTATTCATGATATAGAGGAAGGGCACATTCAGAATGGGATTGAGCATTCATGCATGACAAGTTGGTGTTTCCCCATTGTGATAATCCGGAAAAAGATTCAGTTGTTTTATTTTTGTGTGGATTATCATACAGTGAATAAGGTGTTAAAGGATGATATGTATCNCGGAAAAAGATTCAGTTGTTTTATTTTTGTGTGGATTATCATACAGTGAATAAGGTGTTAAAGGATGATATGTATCAACTTCCTCATATTGATGATTTCCTGAACCACCTGACAGAAGCAAAGCATTTTACCCACCTAGATATGAATGTGGGTTATCACCAGCTTCACATCATTGAAGAAGACCAAGAGGAAACCTCATTTGTGATCCCAATGGTAATTATTGTTTTAAAATGCAACTTTTCAGCTTGTGACACCCTATCTTGGTGGAGGCATCCGGTAGTATGGAGCTGCTGCATCTCATTGACATGCAGCATACCGCCTGCAGTGTAATGGGGTGGTGGAGCATATTCAGGGAACTCTGATGACCATGATGTCGCAGTATGTTTCCTCAAGGCTGCAAAACTGGGATCAATACATTGGGATGGTCACCTTCGCATATAATATTTCCCATCACGAGGGCACTGGTTTCAGTCCATTTGTTCTAGTGTACGGTAAGAAGCCTGCAATCCCATCAGAGGTGCACCTGAACCGGCCAGTGGAAGCTGAGGAAAACCCGAGACTGCAGATCCAGTGGTGAGCCTTTCTGCATCAAGCCGTGGACATCAGGAATCAGCAGAAAAAGGACAAGGAATGGTAAAATCAGCATCAGAGAAAATCCCTCTACCAGGTGGGACTGGAGTTACTAGTGTTTATTCCGGTCCGAAAGAAAGGTTTGTCAGAGAAACTGCTTCAATTCAAAGTTGGCACAGGTCGTATGCCATTGTCTTACAGGTCTAGAAAAACTTATATCAAATCAAGAAAACCTTTAAAAGGAGAGAGAGTTTTGGACACAATCAAAAATAAATGGTTTAAACCATTCTTTGCAGACTACAACTGTGACTTCAATCTGGCTCTGCTCGTTTGGGTTAGTTTGGTTATGTGGCTTACTGATGACCTGTACAGTAAAATATATATATATATATATATATATCTCGCTTTTTGTTGAACCTGTCTGAAAAACTTCATCTATAAACTATTGTGAAGAAGTGAGTCTTACTGTTTTTTTTTTGTTAAGATGGTGACATATATCCATGTTTGGTTTGGCCTCTACTAAGACCTTAATTTGGAGTGTTACAGTGCCATCATCACCACAANGTGACATATATCCATGTTTGGTTTGGCCTCTACTAAGACCTTAATTTGGAGTGTTACAGTGCCATCATCACCACAATGAGAGGTGGGGAGATATCTAAAGGTATGGCATCCAAAGACAAGATTTGTCACAGTATAATGTTCTTTCTTTTTTGTTTATGATGTCTGGGGAAATCTTAAACCGTAGTCTTTGTAGAAAGATGTTAAATGGAGGAGTACTACTGATCTGATGTGGGGGGCAATTTAGGTATACATATTAGTTTTGTGATTGTTTGAGATTGACAGTTTATTTCGCTCTTGTGTGTTGTGTGTATNGTGACATATATCCATGTTTGGTTTGGCCTCTACTAAGACCTTAATTTGGAGTGTTACAGTGCCATCATCACCACAAGGAGAGGTGGGGAGATATCTAAAGGTATGGCATCCAAAGACAAGATTTGTCACAGTATAATGTTCTTTCTTTTTTGTTTATGATGTCTGGGGAAATCTTAAACCGTAGTCTTTGTAGAAAGATGTTAAATGGAGGAGTACTACTGATCTGATGTGGGGGACAATTTAGGTATACATATTAGTTTTGTGATTGTTTGAGATTGACAGTTTATTTCGCTCTTGTGTGTTGTGTGTATGGTTAGGAAGTAGGGTTGGGGAATAAATTCCTGAGGGTTCTCATTTTTCTCCCATTTAGTTTTGCTCCTATCCTCAAGTTGCATCATATGTGTGTGCATGAGGACATCGAGATTTTGAGTAAATCAGTAGCTGTTTGGACACCTTCATTTCTGTGCTTTGGGGAATACCCCTTCAGTCAGAAATAAAAACTTATTTTTATTGAAAACTATGGTTATAAACTTAGTGAATGCATGAAGTGAGTGCTTAAGAAGGAAAAACAGTAAAGACTAGAATCCTGGGTCCTCCTAGATGGGTGGATCATGTTGATGGCACTGGATGAGATGACAAGAAGTGGGCACATAATGGTCATCTTGGTGTGGAGAAATCTTTTGTTTAATTTGATGGAGGTCGACATCTCCCACTGGTTGTCTACTGAATAGAGATGGTCCAGGTGTTTGCATATGGAGAGATACCACGTGAGGGACAATGGCAGAGGTGCCTCTACTCACGTAGTAAGGCATCAGCATTTATGGTTCCTGCTTCCAAGGACTTTGCCAGTCTGACAGAGCCACCAGAGATTGACATAAGGGATGGAAAGTTGCCTACCACTTGAAAGTGGGTGTTGAGGCTGAGACTACGGTGCCTCCCCACAAGTGTGGTCATGGCTCCCATCCCCTTCAAGACTCAAATAGTGATACCAAACTCTCGTAAGTGTAGCTGGGGGCATCCAAAAAAGGACATTTGTCACCATATATTGTGGTTTCTTTAGTGTAATTGCCAGAATTATACCAGTAAATAACGTAAAAAGAATCTGTATTTATTACATATTAAAATGTTATACTTAAAAATCTTATTAAAAGNACGTAGTAAGGCATCAGCATTTATGGTTCCTGCTTCCAAGGACTTTGCCAGTCTGACAGAGCCACCAGAGATTGACCTAAGGGATGGAAAGTTGCTTACCACTTGAAAGTGGGTGTTGAGGCTGAGACTACGGTGCCTCCCCACAAGTGTGGTCATGGCTCCCATCCCCTTCAAGACTCAAATAGTGATACCAAACTCTCGTAAGTGTAGCTGGGAGCATCCAAAAAAGGACATTTGTCACCATATATTGTGGTTTCTTTAGTGTAATTGCCAGAATCNCCATATATTGTGGTTTCTTTAGTGTAATTGCCAGAATCATACCAGTAAATAACGTAAAAAGAATCTGTATTTATTACATATTAAAATGTTATACTTAAAAATCTTATTAAAAGTATAAAAATAATTATATTTAAACATTTTAATGCTTAATATAATTTTATTTGAAATATTATAAAGACAATATTCATGTGTGAGTGGTTTTTTAACAATGTGTACAAAATAATGCACATTGAAATGGCTGAATGATTAGTCCTCGGTAGTATCACGATGGAAAGAATTCTGATTGTGGTTTTCCATTCCCTAATATAGGAGAAAGAACAAATTCTCCCTGTGCAACTAGTTCAGTCCGAACCTGTATCCTTCCATCAAAACCAACATGTTATCTAAACACTGATCTGTTGCAAAGTTTTATTGATAACTTGAAGGAAAAAATTTTATTAAATGATTACTTGCAAGCTGTAGGGATGTTGCAGTTTTAGACTGACACTTGTAACATTGTGGTTATTCAGATTTTATTATTATCTTTTTAGTTTTGTATTTTTGGTTGTGGGGGTGAGTCATTAATATAATTTTCAGATTAAAATTTGGAAGTTATTGTTTATTTAGCCCTTAGAGAGTAGTAAGTATTGCAATTTGTAAATCACGTGGAATTAAAAACAAGTATCCTGATAGGCTCTCATCTCGCCATTGCTGATTGAATGAGGAGTATGACGTGGTCAGCTGACAGCTAATCACGACACAGTTAAAAGGAGTGCGATGCAAAAAAACATTTTCTATTCTAGAAATACTGCCATCACCACCGGGAACAGATATTTATGTCCTAATAATAATAAAAAAGATACAATATAATGCAATTTTGCAAAAATACTGCCATCACCGCCGAGAATGAACTTATATGTGCTAATAATTATCAAAAAGACATAATATAATGTAATTTTGAAGAAATACAGTCACCACCGCCAAGAATAGGCGTGTGTGCACGAAAGAAAATTATGACATGATCCTTTAATACATAATTGCCTCAAGATGATTTTTAATTTTCATCATCGATAATGTAATATTTGTTTATTTCTTGTTTTGAGAATACTAATGAGTCAATAAAAAATGTAGAACAAAATTTCAGCATTCTAATTGAAGAAAAATGTTANTTTGTTTTGAGAATACTAATGAGTCAATAAAAAATGTAGAACAAAATTTCAGCATTCTAATTGAAGAAAAATGTTACACACTCACTGACTGAAACATGCTTTTTATACGTAATTCCTCATCATGTTGTTTCTGCCTGACGAATATGGACATAATAGTGACATGACATGAGTCATGGACAACACATTTTATACTTTTAAATTTTATTAAATAAAATTGTGATTTTTTAGTAAAAAAACAATAAATTCTCATTTACTTTCTTTAAGCCATATCTTAATTTTTCCTAAATATTTTAGGAAAAGTGTATGGCTTAGAATTGAGTAAATATGATAATTGTATATTACCACTTTTACAAATGAAAGCTACAAAGTGTAATGTCTAAACATTGGTGAGAAACACACAGGTAGGAGACTGTCTAAGATTCACTCTGAAATTGTATTAATGATAGAACATTGGTGTTAGGTACAGAACCCGGACGCCATTATGTCAACACTCACGGCCGCCAACCTTGGCACCACAAATACTCAATACTACACTTCACCCTCCTAACTGGTCTAGTGACTAATTTTATCATAGGTCTACTACTGTTACCGTGTTGGAGGACACCTCATCCTTTCATAGNCTCACGGCCGCCAACCTTGGCACCACAAATACTCAATACTACACTTCACCCTCCTAACTGGTCTAGTGACTAATTTTTTCATAGGTCTACTACTGTTACCGTGTTGGAGGACACCTCATCCTTTCATAGATAGCACCTAAAGATACCCCTCCCAGAGGAGCTGTAGTTTCCACACCAAAATCAAAAAAACCCTCATCCCCTTCACTGTTGTTTCCTGTGCCCGACGCTCCTTGTAACCCTTCCGCTGCCTGGTCTTCCACTAAGTCCGTCGCTGGTCGCTCCAGTATGGATATTGCTCCGACTCTGGATGCTGCACCTGTCTCCGGCCACTCTGGTGCAGATGCTGCTCCGACTCTTGACTCTGCTCCTGTCGCTGGGGCCTCTAGTGTTGATGATTATCTGCCTCTTGACCTAGCTCCAATTGCTGGCCGCTCTGCTGCTGATGCTGCTCTGACCATAGATTCTGCTCCTGTCACAGGCCACTTTGGTGCTGATGCTACTCTGACTCTTGATGTTGCTCCTGTCTCCCTTGAAGAAACGTAGCTCCACTCTCCCTCTTGTCTAGGTGCAGTATGGCGTGAGTTCCTCTGTTCGCCCAAGAACACCTCCTCTTGCAGGTGACTTGCGTAAGTGATCTAGATGACAAAATCTTACGACATCCCCTAAGTTTGTTTGACTTTTCATGATATTCAGGCAGGTTTAACTTTACTAACAGTAACCTCGTACGTGGTTTCCTCCTCAAAAACATTTCTTCTGGTGTTTTCCCAGTCACTGTGTGTAGTATATTTCGGTATGAAAACAACAACTTATCGATGGTATGTTGCAGGGATGGTGCCCTCCCTGTTAGATCACTTTCCATTGCCTGCTTTAAGAGTGCAGTCTTCACATAGTGCACAGTTCTCTCTGTTGCTCCATTCGATTGTGGGTGGAAAAGTAGATTCAGCTGCAGTGTGATCGCATTTGACTCACAAAACTGTTAAAATTCTTGTGATTGAAACTATGGCCCATTATCAGCCACCAAGCTTTCAGGCACACCATATGCCGCAAATGCTGTTCGCAGCTCTTCAATTGTCTTCTCAGCCGTTGTGTTCTGCATTGGTCATACCTCCACCTATTTAAAATAGACATCCACCAACATCAATAGCCTTTTTCCTTCCTTTTCCGCAAAATTGACANTCATACCTCCACCTATTTAAAATAGACATCCACCAACATCAATAGCCTTTTTCCTTCCTTTTCCGCAAAATTGACATGTACCAGCTCTCCCACTTGAGAAGTCTCCGGCCATGATACCCTCACCCTTTGAGCTCTGTTATGTCTAGACAGTTGACAAGTTGTACACCTCTTCACCATGTCCTCAATCTCGTTGTCTATTCCAGGCCATCAAACATAACTTCTCCCCAGTATTTTCATCTGAACTACCCCAGGATGACGTAGTGCTACATTTGCAAAACTGTTTCCATACCTAGCATAGTATTGCACCGTTTTNTCTGAACTACCCCAGGATGACCTAGTGCTACATTTGCAAAACTGTTTCCATACCTAGCATAGTATTGCACCGTTTTCGATACTTCATCCTGTTCAGTTTCCATAGCAATCTCCCCTGCCATAATTGGAAAGTTCTGAAGATGCTGAATTTGGAAGACTGGTTACTCTATGGTGTAATGACGCAGAGTATTCTTAATTTTCGGGACGTNTGGATACTTCATCCTGTTCAGTTTCCATAGAAATCTCCCCTGCCATAATTGGAAAATTCTGAAGATGCTGAATTTGGAAGACTGGTTACTCTATGGTGTAATGACGCAGAGTATTCTTAATTTTCGGGACGTGTGTTTCAATTTTGTTCGTTTTTCTTAAGCTTTGCTAAGCTTCGTAATATTTTTATCGGGTTTGAAGTTTAAAGCCGTGGTGGCTCGTTTCCCGGGATAGTTTGTTTATCTGGCAGACGTGTGCTATTTTACGTTTATCAGGCGGACGTTTGCAGTTACGTTTCGAACATCATAGTTTTCAGTTTTTGTTAAGCGTGAGCATTATTTAGATACTTTCAGGCTGCGTAGTACAAATTTTGTACGAGAAGTTTGTTTATGTGTATGTTGACGGCGCAGTCTTAGTTCCTGCGTCATAGTTACGATAACGTGTTGAGAGCATGCGTGGCAAGGCCCTTATCTCAGGAGAGGGGGGGTGATAGGCCGCACAAAGACGCGTGCGCCTGTCGCACTTCAAGTCACTTCAGGTCAGTCTCCACTCAAGAATGCTCGCCTAGGCCGCGTCGGGCGGGACAATAACCCCCACATCAGCAACTACATTTTTTTTTTATTTCTCCGCCGGTGTGGGAGGTAGCCGCATTTCATATTTCCTACGATGCAAGTTTTGAGAACGATGGTGGCGCTGTTCTGCACTTGTTTGATTATCTGTGAACATTTATACTCTGCATATTCTGAACTTCGGCTGTGAACTGTGAAAATTCAATAGTAAATAAAAANCTCAGGAGAGAGGGGGGTGATAGGCCGCACAAAGACGTGTGCGCCTGTCGCATTTCAAGTTACTTCAGGTCGAGCAGTCACTTCAGGTCTGTCTCCACTCAAGAATGCTCGCCTAGGCCGCGTCGGGCGGGACAATAACCCCCACATCAGCAACTAGATTTTTTTTTTATTTCTCCGCCGGTGTGGGAGGTAGCCGCATTTCATATTTCCTACGATGCAAGTTTTGAGAACGACGGTGGCGCTGTTCTGCACTTGTTTGATTATCTGTGAACATTTATACTCTGCATATTCTGAACTTCGGCTGTGAACTGTGAAAATTCAATAGTAAATAAAAATATATAACAAATTCTCTGGAACTTGAACTTATTTCTTAATTAATCGGCGTCCATTTTACTGAGTCTCGTTTTCCACCTTTGAGCTAGCAGTGGCAACGTAACATCGGCAGTAACTGCACGCTGAACGTTACAAAATGGCGACCCAGCCGCGGGGCACGAATAACCACACTTGAAGACGAATCTACGAGAAATCTACGATATCCAAGAACATCAAGAAGCACAACAACATGGTACCGGCAGCAGTTCCAGTGCAGGTTTTCAGCAGCACGACACCGAAGTTTCAGGTACGAGACGACAATCATCAACAAGAGCAAACGGTAAGATATCATCGATCAACAGTGAAGCCATCAAAACAAATAACGTCTTCTGTTAGGTTATCTAGGTTTCTGTTTAGTTATCTAGGTTAAGAATTGTATTCTTTTTATAAAACAAAGGTTAAAGGTAATGTCACATAGTTTGATAAGAAATCGTAGCCAGTCTGATACGGAATTATATATAGGATCTGTAAACAACCAATCGNTTTGATAAGAAATCGTAGCCAGTCTGATACGGAATTATATATAGGATCTGTAAACAACCAATCGGGAATAGAAATGCCACATTATTCAGACAGCGAGGTAGGCCTACACGAAGAAATAGCCGATAGCGAAGTAATCAAAGAGAAAGTAGATAAGGGAAATGTGCCAGATCCTTCAAAGAAAACTGATAGTCACACAGAAATGTTTAAGATCCTGTTGTCCTTACAGGAGTTTAAACAAGAGATTAAACAGCAGATTAAACAGGGTCAACAGAAGTTTGACCAGAAACAACAGGAGTTTAAACAGGAGATGTTACAGGAGTATAGGCAGAAACAACAGGAGTTTAACCAAAAGAGTGAGAAAAAATTTGAAGAATTAATAACAAATATAGACAAATGGGGGGTTGAATCTCTAAATAGGTTAGGAAAGGTTTCACCAGTAATTGCCCCAAGTAAAACTAATATAAACACCAATGAAGTAAAAAATAAAAGTAATACTGGCTGTGACAAAGAATGTAAAGCGTTTAATGTTGAAGATAGGAAGACAGATGTAATAAATAAAGAGGATAGANTACTGGCTGTGACAAAGAATGTAAAGCGTTTAATGTTGAAGATAGGAAGACAGATGTAATAAATAAAGAGGATAGAGTTGCAGATCATTTTGTGGAGAGTGAACCTAACTGTTGTGTGGTTAGTAAATCGAAGAGAAAGGTAATAAAGGAAGGGAGAAATAAGGTTAGGGGGGTTCGACTAAATGGTAATAATGAATTAAAGATGCGAGAGGGATCAGATATTGAATTGCAACAGGCAAGAGTTGCTGAGAGTAAGGGGTATCGTAGATTGAAACATTATGCAGTTTTCAGGCAACATTTTGAAAGGAAGAAGCAAAGTTATAAACCCAGGGTCAGTAAAGTAGTTAGGGAAAAGATAAGGAATAAGAAAGTAAAGACAGTAGAGAAAAATAAAAGGAAAAAGAAGGGTAGATTTAGGACAATAGGGAAGAGGAAGAGAGTGCTAAAGTATAGTATGAGAAAGGTAGTTAGGAAAAAGGGAAGGAAATTGAAACACAAGGAGAGCACGACAAGGAAAAGGAAGAAGAAAAAATATAGTATAGCAGAAAGTCTGCAATTTAGATAATAAGTTAGATATGTAATGTTTTTAATACTTTCTTGTATCATTTTGTTTTATATATACTTTGATTATACAATAATAAGGTAAGAGATAAGTAAACGTTTTTATTGATAGAAAATTTATTTTAAATAAAGGACCCTACAAGTAAGTCACAATGTGTACATGATACATGGGGTAAACCCTTCTCAGGCTACAGTAAATAATGGATAAGATAATTGTTAATAGAAAATACATCAGACTTCTGACCTAGAAAATGTTATTTGGTAAGAATTAATAATCGTGAGAAAGTGTGTTTCTGCATAAGAACATTGATTCATTATATATCAAGTAAATGCAGTACAGTCCTTAATGTTAGTGAAACTGGTAATGAACAGAATTGGTTTCAAAAAACAACTGTGTAGGTTCACAGGAATTTTAAGTTAAGTTAATTAAACTATTGTTTACATTCTCCAAAAATGAAAAAATATGAATGGTTATTATAAATGCTGCCAATGTTGTAAGAAAATAACCATGTGAAGTGCATACAGTGTCGTGGTAATGTTGAATTTTAGAATGACTAATACTTAAAAAAAAAAAAATTTAAGAAAATTTTAGTGCTAGTGATTGGGTTTTAGTGCTAATGATTGAGGTTGTGGTACTAGGTAGTGGATTGTCATTATCATTATATTTTGTAAGTGTAATTAGCAATACAGGTTAAGTGGTTCAAGGCAACTGCATATCAGAATAGTGTGATCTTTTGCATTGTATTTTTGTAATTCAGTTTTTTAGGTGTGTTTTGTCTTCAAAAAGTATTTGCTCAGTTTGTGTAAATAATTCTGAAAATACTTTATGAGCAAAAACATGAAACACTTATGAGTATNTACTGGCTGTGACAAAGAATGTAAAGCGTTTAATGTTGAAGATAGGAAGACAGATGTAATAAATAAAGAGGATAGATTTGCAGATAATTTTGTGGAGAGTGAACCTAACTGTTGTGTGGTTAGTAAATCGAAGAGAAAGGTAATAAAGGAAGGGAGAAATAAGGTTAGGGGGGTTCGACTAAATAGTAATAATGAATTAAAGATGCGAGAGGGATCAGATATTGAATTGCAACAGGCAAGAGTTGCTGAGAGTAAGGGGTATCGTAGATTGAAACATTATGCAGTTTTCAGGCAACATTTTGAAAGGAAGAAGCAAAGTTATAAACCCAGGGTCAGTAAAGTAGTTAGGGAAAAGATAAGGAATAAGAAAGTAAAGACAGTAGAGAAAAATAAAAGGAAAAAGAAGGGTAGATTTAGGACAATAGGGAAGAGGAAGAGAGTGCTAAAGTATAGTATGAGAAAGGTAGTTAGGAAAAAGGGAAGGAAATTGAAACACAAGGAGAGCACGACAAGGAAAAGGAAGAAGAAAAAATATAGTATAGCAGAAAGTCTGCAATTTAGATCATAAGTTAGATATGTAATGTTTTTAATACTTTCTTGTATCATTTTGTTTTATATATACTTTGATTATACAATAATAAGGTAAGAGATAAGTAAACGTTTTTATTGATAGAAAATTTATTTTAAATAAAGGACCCTACAAGTAAGTCACNAATAAGGTAAGAGATAAGTAAACGTTTTTATTGATAGAAAATTTATTTTAAATAAAGGACCCTACAAGTAAGTCACTATGTGTACATGATACATGGGGTAAACCCTTCTCAGGCTACAGTAAATAATGGATAAGATAATTGTTAATAGAAAATACATCCGACTANATTTTAAATAAAGGACCCTACAAGTAAGTCACAATGTGTACATGATACATGGGGTAAACCCTTCTCAGGCTACAGTAAATAATGGATAAGATAATTGTTAATAGAAAATACATCCGACTTCTGACCTAGAAAATGTTATTTGGTAAGAATTAATAATCGTGAGAAAGTGTGTTTCTGCTTAAGAACATTGATTCATTATATATCAAGTAAATGCAGTACAGTCCTTAATGTTAGTGAAACTGGTAATGAACAGAATTGGTTTCAAAAAACAACTGTGTAGGTTCACAGGAATTTTAAGTTAAGTTAATTAAACTATTGTTTACATTCTCCAAAAATGAAAAAATATGAATGGTTATTATAAATGCTGCCAATGTTGTAACAAAATAACCATGTGAAGTGCATACAGTGTCGTGGTAATGTTGAATTTTAGAATGACTAATGATTAAAAAAAAAAAAAATTCAGAAAATTTTAGTGCTAGTGATTGGGTTTTAGTGCTAATGATTGAGGTTGTGGTACTAGGTAGTGGATTGTCATTATCATTATATTTTGTAAGTGTAATTAGCAATACAGGTTAAGTGGTTCAAGGCAACTGCATATCAGAATAGTGTGATCTTTTGCATTGCATTTTTGTAATTCAGTTTTTTAGGTGTGTTTTGTCTTCGAAAAGTATTTGCTCAGTTTGTGTAAATAATTCTGAAAATACTTTATGAGCAAAAACATGAAACACTTATGAGTATTTTATTTAATGAGTATTGTATTTGAAATTGTGATTTTGTTAATTGTTAAAGCTTTGCATTGCCATGGGTGAAAATTTTAGTTTATCAATATATCTTGTACTGTGCATATATATGCAAGGTTTTATTTTTAAAAGAACATTGGTAAAAATTTTTTTTATATAAGTAGTTTTTTATTTCAACATATGTACTACAGTAAATGTAATAATATTTTGTTAACATGTTCTATAATTTTACTACTATCACTTTCAATTGAAGAAAAGGCAATTGGTAAGTCCTTAATAAAAACTTTTGTAGAAATTAATCTAAGGAAAATGTTTTAATATTATAGTTACCGTAAAGCGTATTAGTGAAGGTTTTGTGAATTTAAATATACCTTTGCAATTATGTAGTAGAAGCTCAAGCTGTCATAGGCTATTGTGTAATTGTAACTAATGTAATTAATTTATGCAGAGTACCGAACCGGAAGTGCTATATGAAGGTTAAGAAGTTTTATTTTACATTTGAAAATTGTGAAAAATAATTACTGTTATTTTTCATGAAGAGTTGACAGTAGTAATTATCAGGAAGATTAATTAAGGATGCAGTAAATGTTACTAAATCTCCAAAGGTTGAGGTGGTTGAGGTGTTGTATCGTATTGAGCCTTAAGTATCAGCATAAATAGTTAGTAGATGTTGCTGCAGGTTATGGTGTCCTGGGATCAGTGGCACAAAGTGTAAGTGTAGTTGGATTGGGACAGGTCTGGGGCCCTTTTTTATATTCAGCACTGGCCTAGTGAGAGGCAGTCGCAGTGACTTTATTTTTTTTTTGTCAGTACTGACCTATGGAAGGCAGTCACAGTGGCGTCTAATGTTTTTTGTCAGCACTGACCTAGGGNTTTTTTTTTGTCAGTACTGACCTATGGAAGGCAGTCACAGTGGCGTCTAATGTTTTTTGTCAGCACTGACCTAGGGGGAGGAAGTCGCAGTGATTTTTTTTTATAGTTTTGGGCAGACCTGGGTCCCCTTTTGGAAGGGTGTGTGCTGATCCCAGTGAGAGACCAAAGGGCAGCAACCCAAAATGAAGCATCGATGGCACAGGTGGAAATACACCCTCAACCACACATTATAACAACAGGTAACTAATTGAAGCCAGTAAGGTGTGATTTTCTTGCAGCATCCCCGTAAATATCTTGTTACTCTTCAACAGGTGAAGTAAATAATTTTGTCAGGAGTTAATTAAGTGAATATTTTTTGTTATTAGTTTGTTACCATGTTATATATGTAAAGTGTTGTCAAGGAGCAGAGGCACAGTGGTTTACAGAACAGCAGCATACAAGATAGGTTACGCTTTGGGAAAGATTTCTTCAAAATCTATCCCAAACCAAGGGGGGTAATGTAATGATGCAGTATTCTTAATTTATAGAAATTAAAAACTGTGGCAAGTAGGCGAATGTCACTTACGATACAACGTGTTTAAACATAAAAAAAAAAAAAGTTTACAAATGTTCCTATCGCTATAGCAAAAGGTTTCATTGACAGATTTTCGTTATAAACAAAGTTAAGTACCTTTCAAATGATAGGGAAAATGACAGTTCATTTAAAAACTATCACAATGGCGCATGTGTCACTGTAGGCCATACTCGTTATAGCTCAGTTACACTGTATGTGATAAAATATTAAAATTTGAATTTCTGGATTGAGGAAAAATTGCACAAAATTATTACACCTCAGCTAGCGTGCATGAAAAAGCTACGAGTTCCCAGACCATTGAAACATTTTTGGTAGATGTACTAAAGAAAAATTTCCAAAATTATTAATAACAAGTACCAAAATAATATGTGACTCTTGAATATACCTAGAAGGTTCATTAGTAGTTACTCCTAGAATATTCATGTAAACCCTTATAAGTACTCATCTGGTCAAAGCGAAGTTGGTAGCGCCGGTTTAAATAAAACACTCAAAAGTCAAAAACTGGCATTTCAAAACTCTTCTTTGTCCATGCATATTTACTTAAACTTTGAGACTCATCTCTACAACTCCCCTAGGCTAATGATACGCAGTCATGGCAAAACTTAACACAAAAATTGCCGGACAAAAATTAGGATAGACTGCATTTCATTTTGTCTGGTTTTAGAGTCCCGCTACTATTAAACTGGAAAAATCTAACATAAAAAAGTAATTTCCTGATGTAACACACTTAAGTTAAAATAGCTAAAGTTCATTCCTCTGAGGTGCAAATAAACTTACCTACGTGTTCAATAGGCTGTCGAGCAAAGATAAATTGAAATAACATGTTCCCCCGGCAATGAATATAAACTGCACTCTTTAGCGATATTTAAATATATAAGAAAATAATAACATAAAGAAATTTAAGAGAGGTTGTCCTAAAGTTACAAAAATAACCAAAACAAACTGAAAAATTTACAAATGCGATAAAGATCAAAATACTGACTAAGTTCAGATGTAAACAAATAAATAAGCATATGGGAGGACACTGTCTCGCTGCAATATTTTATACACACATAAAGGTTTCACAGTTATGTCTTGGTCACAGTTCCCTACAACTAGTTCAAACAAGGTGATTATAATCAAGTTTCTAACTGATCTGAGGAGAACATACGCCGGTCAAAGCAAACTACAGAGTAGAGTTCTGTTCATTGCAAATTAAAATAAACGCTGGAAAGTAATATAAGTTGCAGTGACAAGTTGCCTTTCACCATGAGGTGGTAGGCACAAAGCTAATCTTACCTGCTGCAGATGTTAGCGAGAACAACATCCCTGCAGTAGTTGTCCCTGCATATGACACTGATGTATAAGTGATAATGCTGGGTTTCATTCTCAACCAATTGAATGCCAACTTTATGTGAATATAGGCAATCAAGATAAAGTTTAAACTGTTGCTCCTAAAAATATCATACTTTGGTCCTGTCATTTAAGATTTCAAACAACAATAGTTTTTAACCTCGTTGTTATGCAAACGTCTAGTAACTGGATGTGAAGTATGCCACGCGCGCCGCCATTTGTCACTGGTATTCTTCCCAACACCCAACAAGTCCTGCGGCGTGCGAGTCTGGCTGTCTACCTCCCCTTACACGCTTGACGAGAGGGAAAGTGGTTACCTAGCAACCAGCAAGTGACCTTGCATCTTCTCTCTCTTGCTCTTGCAGCTCTTTCTGTCTCTCTCAGTCATGCACCTTTTTTCCTCCCCTTACATTTCTTTGAGATGGGAAGCTGTTGTCTAGCAAAAGAAAAAGCACATCCTCTCTCACTCCGCCGTGCGTGTTTGCCTTCACACGTTAGCCACAGAGCAAACAAAGTGCTACTGGCAAATGTAGAAATTTTATCAAGATTATCTGTCACTCAAAATATTTGCACCTATCATCACTTGTATTTCAAAGCAAATGGTTTCACCTGAAAATGTTAAAACAATACATTTTTACAAGGAAGTATTATTTGCA